>JACCPG010000416.1:0-21793 GCA_016069955.1 Drepana arcuata | reverse complement strand
ACCTTCCACTAACGTTTGAGTATTATCGGTACACACTGATTACGTATGAGTGCACACGCACACTACAATTTAACAGACTCGGGTCATACTCCCCGCATACCGTGACCCCCTCGATTAGAAATTGGTGCGTGGCTCCATCGCCACACACCCCGCAGCTTATGGCGGGGAAGTGTGTGAATCGCCATAAATCTATCATAATAATAAATAGCGTTCTATTGAGCCAACGTGAACACCAAAACGACTCACCCGAAAGCAAACCATTGACCGACTCTTACTGATACCTCATATAGAAACGGACACGTTTCAATTTATGCCAGTCAAGTCCCGCCACTCTTTCAGGCAGCTTTAGCCCTCAGTCCATTAAACTCTTACACAATTGAGCGCATAATGGAGCAAATCCTCGTTAAAGTACGCATTGCATGAAAGGAAGTACTTTTATGGGTCTACTATATAGCGACAAATCTCATTTAAAGAAATAAAATTTGGGGCAAAAGCGGTAATTCCTCTGCGACTGCTTGCGACCACATTCGCTATTTTCATTTGTTTAGTCAACGTTTCCGTTCTTTTTATAGGAAAATAAGTTATTAATAAGGAACAAAAACGATTAACCAACTTTATTTACCGATTTATGCAATAAATTACAAACAAGATATTCGAAACATTCGACTAAGGAACATAACTTAAATATGCAAAGCAAAATCTCACTTAAGCTTATTCTATAACAGTTATTATACTTCTCAACGATCAATCTATAATATATGTATTTATCTGTCATCCATTATGGCCACGAACTTAAGCATCGCTCAGAGCAGCAACTCCGGGTAGAACTTTACCTAGAAACGGAAAGGTATGAAATTATAATATTGTACAATTCGATAGTCTGGAAAAAGAGGCAGAGGAAGGCCACGTTCCAACTTGATAGATCTAGTACAAAACAAAAAATAAATGAACAGAGCATTAACAGAAATAAGGTAAGGAAAGACTAAAAATATCTTCAAGAGATAATAATAAATCTAAAGAATTATAATATTAAAAGACAATCGATAGACCGAACACTCAAGGATGGGAACGCTAAGAGTAGTCGAAGCCGGCGAGCATGTATGAAGAGACTGATAAATGTGGATGAACTGATAGAGGTTTGAACGATTAGATGGAGCTGGCGCTTTTCTCTCTGCCAACTCAAAGAAGGGCCCGTCATGATGTGTTTTTCTGTATTTACGCATTGAAACGGTATTACATAAATATATTTTTTTTAGATGAAAAATTTACTGCAGTTTTCAGCAGAACATTACATGCCAGTTTGTATGTGAGAAAGATATAGAATGATGTTAATTTTCACTAATTACTTAAAACATACCTTCAAGCAGTTCCAAGGAGGCGCCACCGCCGGTAGACACGTGGGAGACCTTATCCTCCGTACCCCATTTGGCGCAGCAAGTTGCAGTGTCTCCACCACCTAACGAGCACATCAAACTTAACAATTGGATTAAACTATAAAGTCATGGTTAATCAAATACGACATTGTCGGTATCCACATTAGGGGGCGTCCATAAATTACGTGAGATGTTTAAGGGGGGGAGGTGGGGGGAGTCAAACCTCATCTAATCTTACGTTGGAGAGGGGGGTCTCGGAAAATATCACGCAATTCTTTTTCCGATTAAACAAAAAAATAAATACTATTTTGGTCCATTTAATCCAGATTGAACATGCGTAAGATTTAATCTTATAATTAAACTCTCAGCAATATTGATTACTAGTCTTAACTAGTCGTAAATAAAAGCACGAAGCAATATTTTTTTCTTTTTACAATAAAAATCCAACGCGTTTACGTAACAAACCCACATTTTGAAAAATCTCACGTGAGATTGGGGATGGGGGAGGGGTTTGAATAAAATCTTACGATATCTCACCAGGGGGGAGGGAAACAAAAAATAAAAAAAATAGCTGTCTGATCTAGTGGTTAGAGCTCCTGACTGCGAAGCTTTAGGTCGCGGGTTCGAATCCCGCTGAGATTTGTGTGATGAACACGAGTATTTGTACCTTAGTCTTAGATGTCCTACATATCTAACTATGTAAGTAAATATATCGTTGTCTAGTTACCATAAAATAAGCTTTGCTTAATTTGGGACTAGGTCAATTTGTACGGAATTGTCCCAAAATATTTATTTAAATATAACTAGAGATTTATTCAATTTCCAATAGAAAAATATTGTGTATTAACTTTGCCTTTTTTTTGGGCTTATATCAAGCCTTACCAATGATGGTCACCGATCCATTGGAAGTGGCCTTGACGACACCGTCCATCAGAGCTCGGGTACTGCCGGCGAACTTTTCAAACTCAAATACACCTGCAGGCCTGCCAAAAGACAATACACCTTAATTCTAGGCCATTACATACTGTTTTGTACACCAGACTATTAATACAGTAACTGAAAGATAGCCTGAGGTAAACTTATATATTAAATAACTTACCCGTTCCATACTATCACTTTGGCCCTTGCAATAGGGTCGGCGAAAAGGTCTCTGGACTTGGGTCCAATGTCGAGACCCATCCATCCATCGGGAATGCCGGTTTCCACTGTCGCAGTGCCAACCTATAAATGACAATGTTTAAAACAAAGTTTGAGGGTATTGCACGCAATAGAAGTTTAACTATATTTTTATTTTGTATTATCCCTCGTTGCATCTCTCGGGCATTGGCGAGACCTAGGCCAGCCAGGCACTTTAGTGCTAAGCAACACAGCTAAAGGCACCCCCTGTGGGGTACGGACATCGGCTGAGAGCGTTGCTGGATCGCGATCAAGGCAGTTGGGCTGGTACTAATTAATGTGTTGCACTTATAGTTCCTTAGTAGTAGGTGCATAATAACAGAGAAACTTACTTGAGCATTCTCATCAAACTTGTCAGCAGTGATGAAGTCGACTGGGAGATGAACCTTTACATTGTTCTTTGCGGCCTTTTCCAAAAGCTTTCCTACGATTTTAGCACCCTCAGCATCATACAGAGAGTTGCCAATCTAAGTGGAAAGAATAGACATACAATGCATATTTCAGTATTGACCATATTCTCTAGTATATATGCACTAATAAAATCAAAAATCAAAATCAAAGTATTTTATTCAATGTAAGGGACACAGAACACTTATTGAACGTCACATATTTAATATAAACTAAAGTTACCAAAGTTTACCACCGTTTCGTTTCCAAGAAAAAAAGTAATAATAAATAGGTATACCATGAATAACTATTGACAACTTTAAAAAAAATCTATACCACATGTATTCTAAGCCCCTTTATGGTTATGCTTGTGCACTATCTATTGAACATAAAAGAAATAACAAGAACCATTTTTTCATTGGGAATTTGCATCACTTTTTGCCTTGACTAATCAACCAGTTGTGTGACCAGATATAGCAATATATAATATATATCCTCACGCCTTCCCACAAGGGTCCCCGAAGGGGAAGGCAGAGGTGTATAGGTAATACCTACACACCCACTTTCCGCCAGAGGTATATTAGGTGCCAACGTGACAGATGGCGAGTCCATCGCCGTTACTCAAGCACGACTATACATACGCCTTTGAATTTCTTCTCAGACGTATGCAGGTTACCTCTCGATGTTTTCAAGTACAAGTTTACATGATACAGTAACTAAGAATTAATATATAAATGGGAGCTCACCGACATTCCCTTAGTCTCCTTAAGGAAGGTGTATGCCATACCACCTCCGATGATCATCTCATTCACTTTGTCCAGTAAATTTTCAATGAGAAGAATTTTGTCTGCAACTTTAGCTCCACCAAGGATTGCAAGGAATGGCCTGCAATAATTAATGTATATTAACTTGTCTGTCAGCTGTGGACTCTGCATCTATCACTCCAACCTCTGCCTTCCCATTTGGAGACCCTTGCGGGAAGGCGTGAAGATATTGATAATGGCTTGTCTGTTACAGGCAGTTAATAAAAGCTGAGTAAGTTGTCCCCTAGTCATTATAGAAAATTTCATTAGAAAATATCATCTCATCATATAAATCTTATAGGCGAGTTAAATCCATCATCTACATTATGAAAAGACTACCCTTTGATTGAAGTGGTCGGGGCTTCTAGATGCTATGGTTGAGGTGGCAGGTATGATTCCACAGTAAGCATATATTTGTGTGACATATAATGATCTGACCTTGAGCTAGGAAGCTGTATGTTTTATACACACTTCTCATCAGAAAAATCTAAACACCTTGCATGTTTATGTTTTGTAAGGATTATCAGAAAAATGTGTTTTTTTAATACCACTGGGGTGGCAAACAAGCATGCGTCGGCCTATGGACGCTCGCAACACCAGGGGTATCACTCGCGCGTTGCCGACCCTGCAGAAATCTCTTCATACCCTTCTTGAAGAACTCCATCATGTATATTTATGAATACATGTCAAATGTCATTTAATACTGAAAAATACCTCATATTATTCACTGCAAGGTGTTATGTGTGTTATTCTAATGTTTTACATACCTTTCTGGCTCATGCAGAGCTTTTGCAAAGTACTGGAGTTCTTTCTTCAGCAGAAAACCACTTGCTCTTTGTTCAAAACCTTCTCCCATCATGGAGCTGTGTGCTCTGTGGGCCGTGCCTATTGATAATACAAGATATTTCGTTAAATATCTGTATTTTATAAAATAATATATATTATAGGCATAAGGGTTTGTAGTAGCATACATTCTCTTATGCATGACTATACCTATATATCTATGAATTTCTTCTTATATGTGTCCAGGTTTCCTCAGAATTTCATGGTGTGATTAATCACAACCTATGTTCATAAAAATGCAATTGTAGTTGGGATTAGAATTTACAAATCTTTGTGCTGTAGGCAACTACTCGAACAACTCGGCCACCATGGCTACAAAATTTTATAAATATGTATACGTCTCACCAAAAGCATCATTAATGTAGACATCACCAAGCTTCCTCAGGCTGCTTCTGAATGCTTTGACCTTCTCAGGGTCAGCCTTGGCTTTAGCCCCACTAGCATCTACACCCTTGCCTTCCTCCTCAATGTGGAAACGCAGGTTCTCCAGTAGGATTATGGATCCCACAGGGGGGTCCGAACAGGCACCCTCCACTTCAGGTCCCACACAGTCTGACAGGAATGTTACATCCCTAGAATGTCATTAAAATTGTATGAATTGCCTCATAATTATAATTAAGCTCGTGAGATGGATAAACAGAAGTTAAAGATACTGTCTTTAGTGTTGGATCTGCAGAAACTGTAAATGCTTTAAAACTTGAGTTTGAACCACTTGGCCACCATGGCTTTGCTGTACTTAAGACAGGTCACCTGTGACAACACCTTTGTGTTTTCAAACACCAAACATCTAACAGAATATGGGCGTAGCCTAACTGTTTTATTAGCTCAAGCAAGGAAACATGTTATCCAATGTGGATGGAAAATATTCGGGTAGTTTAATTTGATTCTTGATTGCTCGAATTCGAGGTTGTATGGGTGTATGTAGGTGCATGCACATCCCAGAAGTTTTGTGAAGAACCATAACATAAATAGATAGGAGACACACTTGTTGAGGAGTTTCTTCAGTTCTTCCGCTACTGGCTTCAAAGTGTACTTGGGGTTTGGTAGACCATCCGGCCTGCCTAAGTGTGACATAAGAATAATAGACTTGGCACCCTTCTCCAGCGCATATTTCACAGAGTCTAATGCTGCTACAATACGTTGGTTGTTTGTTATCACACCTTCCTTCAAGGGCACATTAAAGTCGACTCTGCAATATATTGGAATATATATAGTTACGGTAATTTTAATAAGCATCCGTACTTCTGACAACATTCTATTTATTGCATACATACCGCATCAATACACGTTTGCCGGCCAAATTTAGTGTATCAATACTTAGTTTGTGAAGAGTCATGTTTTATCAGTTGATTAAATTCTCCGAATAAGAAGAACTTTCCGCAAATCTTTTAATGTTACTAAACCGACCCACTAGGTAATTGGAAATCACTTATTTTTCTTAAAAAATTTGCCAATAATAACCTTTAGGACGTCTGAAAGGTCATTTATTATTGCCTGTTCTCTTATAAATTTAAAATGTCAGTGTTGCCCTACAAATAAACAAGTATACCAACATAAGCACTTAAATGATGCAACCAATGAATCCAAAGACAACCTGTTTAACAGAAACACAACGGCTGGCGTTGCTTGCGAGTTGCGGATTGGGTTCGCGGGCAGGAGGGCTTTTTGTATTGCCATGTTGGTACTATTGAGTGGTCTTCGTGAAATATGCACGCATTGGGACGCCCGGATTTAGAATGTTCTGTGATAATCTACGTTGAAATATATGAAAAAACTCGAGTGGTTGACAAGTTAAGTGCAATTAGTGGCCAAAAGTGTAAATCAACTTGTTGTTCATTGTGTATTTGTGACTGTGTTGGGTGACGAACGAAGAGTAACGTAGTGCGTCTAAAGTTGAAACATGGTGCCGCTAGGTCCCGGGCCAGGCCATCCTGCTGCACATCAAACACACGGTGGGCCTTCTACAAATCTTTCCGGCCCAAATTCGCTATCACAATCCGCTCCGCAATCAAATAAGTCTTCAGTGGCGGTAAGTCCAAATTTGATAATTACTATTTCACTAGTTTGCGTCAGTGGCGGGCGGCACATGTTTATGTAACTTCAACTTTGTCTGAGCACGTGCGAATTGGCGCTAATTTCGACATTACTTTTCAGAAGCCGAACTATACACTTAAATTCACCCTCGCCGGTCACACGAAGGCTGTGTCGTCAGTTAAATTCAGTCCTAATGGAGAATGGCTGGCTAGCTCTTGTGAGTACCTATACTATTTGTGTTAATGATACAAATTTGCTCTTATTTACTTATACCTACCACCCGTGCAGTTTTGATATGGACAACTGTACACTCAAACAAAATAAAAAATATCTGATTTCTATTATGGTCTCTTAGAAATATCATTGGTATCTTCGTCTAAAATGTTAACAAAAACATTTGGCCTTGAATTATTTTTGTTTTCCATGCCCATATTTTTTTTGTTACATACTGAATCACCTATTGCTGTTACCATGTGTTGAAACAACTTACGTCATTTAGCATCAAAATACACAATAAACCTCTATGTAATAGTAGTACAATGTAAATGTTTAACTTAAATGTAGCTGGCACAAGAATAGCAGTGCTTACAGTGCTAAAATGTTGAGCAACAATAGTTCTATTTTCAGAGCAAGAGCCTGGTGTATTTCTGTTGACATCCATATTTAGTTACATTACCTAACACAGCTTAACTTAAATATAACTATTTTAAGGCATATAATATAATATGAACACAATACTTTCTGGTTTACCATAAATAATTATTCCATTTATGACACTGACCCACTTATTTATATTTATGTTGTTGAAATATGTATTGAACACTGCATAGAAACAAACTATTTGTTAATATAAGCACCTTTGCTGTCTGGTACTAAGGTCAAAGTAGCATGCAAATGAGATGATCATATTGAGTAACATAATTTAACAAATGTTAAACAAAGGATTTCTACTTTAGTAGATTTATTTTAAGTATATAAACATATTCTAAGAACAAACTATTGAAAGACTATTAGCTAGTTGTAGTTTAAAACTTTCAACATAACTGGATTATTGTGAAGTTTTCCAGAAGTGATTAGAAAAGTGCTGCATACTGAATGGTCATTAATTCATACTTTACCTCAATTTCAGCTGCTGACAAACTTATTAAGGTGTGGGGTGCTTATGATGGCAAGTTTGAGAAGACAATATCCGGACACAAGATGGGCATCAGTGATGTGGCCTGGTCCTCTGATAGCAGGTTGATAGTCAGTGCCAGTGATGATAAAACCTTGAAGGTAAATATTACTTAGTTACTGTAGGTAATGCAACTTTTGGGATTAATCTACTAATAAATGAAAGAGGCAGTTTGTTGTTCAAACACAAGTCTGTAACTATGGAAAATCTTTTTTGCATTAGACAGGTGACTATATATCATGCTACCCAAGTACAGGCAAAATCGCAAGGTTCTGATGTTATGATATAAATTAATTGACACAAAATTTGTCCCAAACAATGACAAACAAATGAAAAATTTGTTCATTACTATGGATAACTTTTAGAAATTCTGCATATGTAGTTAAATTGAGTGTCAAAAAATATTTTGTTATTACAATGTTTATCATGGAATATGTATGAATGTATGTCAATAACATTTGAATAAAACCAGATGTTTATTTATTTATTTTAAGTGCATTCATATTATTTTACTTCGTTGAAACATACATATACGTAGTGTGGCATCATATTCTGGTTGTTTTAAATTAAACTTTTAGCATTTCCTTTGTGTCACAGGTTTATTATATATCAACTATTAAATTAATTTAAATTAAAGCCTTCATTTCTTTATTATGGAATTGTATTCATTATTTGTATAAAAGTTATATTCTTCCATTCCAAGAGGTTAAGTTGATAGCATCCATAGGAAGCAGTGACTGCTTAATTTTCAGCAGACCACATGCTTGTTTGCAAATTCTCAATCTGCAGTTAGAATTATTTGTGATCTTTAATCTGGAAATATTGTAGCTAGTTTGTTCACACGGTGATTGAACTTTATCATGGTGGGGGCAAATAGATAACAATGTTTATTTAGGTTGAATAGACACAATCTTAGGAATTATTAAGGTGTATTCACTGTGACTACAGATTTGTTGTAGAAATTTTTTTTCATCAATTCACTATTCTCATGGCACAAGAAGAAAGTATATTGATGTCTAATCTATACATTTATAATATTATAGAGGAAAGATTTGATTGCTTGTTTGTATTGAATAGGCTCTGAAACTACTGGGCCGATTTTAAAAATTCTTTCACCATTGGAAAGCTACATTCACCCTGAGTGACATAGGCTATATAGTAATTTATAAAAAAATATGTCAACCCATGCCAAGCCGGGACGGACCGCTAGTAGTAAATAATCTTGGTTCTTAGCATGTACTTCACAAAAATATTGTGTCAAGTATTTATTCACAGCCAGTAGAATCCCTCATTGTGCATGTAACATACCCTGAAATCTCATAAACAATGTTACTCCTTGCATAACTATCAATTATTATTTTCAAATTCTTATGTCTTGCTCAAGATACAGTTTGACTTGTTTGGGAGCCAGTGCTTCAATGATCATGTACCAATGAGTTAAGTTTTTATCATTATTATGTAATTATTTTAAAATGTACCTTTGACAATTGTTTTACATACATAATTTTGTTACAGGTGTGGGAACTAAGTTCAGGCAAATGTTTAAAGACTTTGAAAGGTCACAGTAACTATGTGTTCTGCTGCAATTTCAATCCACAAAGTAACCTTATAGTATCTGGCAGTTTTGATGAGAGTGTCAGGATATGGGATGTGAGGACAGGTAAATATGATGACACCTTTTTTCAGACCAACCCATTAGGTGTTGGATTTTTCTTAAAATGTGCCTTGTATGTCCTAATATAAGTACAAACATTTATTATGGGACAAATTCCTTCTTTACGCTGCACAGTAAGCATGTTGCTAACCTTATGTCTTCCTAGCATATGGTTGGCAACACGCAAGTGATACCTCTGATATTATTACTGCCCATACCATGGTAACCACTAATGATCAGGCAAGCCATATGATTGTTTGTCACACTCATATGAATATATGCATGCATAGTTCCATGATCACCATATGTATCTTTATATATATATATAGATCCATATACATAAAACATTGTTTAGAAATCAAAAATACCATGAATAATTTGAATAGTCACACAGTATTTCCTGTTTACAACACATTGTTTCATCAACATATAAATTGGACATAAACGAGTTTGAACATACATTAAAAAAATATATGAATGCATCACACTTACTTTCTAAGCTTAGTTACTAGTCTTCCCATGTGTTTGATTATATATCCATAAAAAAATTAATACTATAAAACGAGTCCGGTCGTTTTTATGTTAATTAGCGAGCGTCATTTGCGCGAATAATGGTACGATGACATTTAACTATGCCCTTCCTTCCTTAGTCTGTAGACATCTGCTCATATGTACTTGTAAAAAGTACTCAACCATAGAAAGCTATAAAACGTGTCTGGCCACTATTGTGTTTGTAGTGAGTACGACGGTTATTTCGTCACGCAAGGAAGGACCAACTTAACTTACCAGACACTTTTTCTTAACCTTTCCAACTGTTCGGTATGTAAAAAGTTTAAAAATGCATAATTGAGTGGAGTATTTAGCCCATTACGCACCGCTTTAGCGTAGAGCGGTGTACAGTTTGAAGGGGTAGGTAGAGGGTGTATAGGTAGTACACACACACACACACCCACTTTCAGTCTGGATTCGAGCTTGCGATCTTTGTGTCGCAGGCAACACTCGAAACCACTCGGCCACCACGGCTTTGAATACCAACGTAAAAATATTACGACATACAATACATATTTGGAAGATAAACTAACTTTGCCGAGACATAACGAAGTACAGTGGCCTTATCATAACTTGCTAGTGTAAGTATGTGTGAAAGGGACAGATTTATAGCATTAATTCAAGAATGCTATTTTCACATTCTTGAATTAATGTTATAGCACCTCTCTTGGCAAGGCCATTATTGTCACTTTATAAAAACATTCTTACACATAGTAGGTTCAGATGACATACTGGCATATTGTTTACACATCCGCCTTACGTCAAAGTTGTAGTTTTAAAATAATGCTTTCATATGTATAATTTATATGACATTACAAATTTAATTTCTGTTAAAGGTAAATCTCTAAAAACGTTGCCAGCGCATTCAGATCCAGTTTCAGCAGTACATTTTAATAGAGATGGAAGCCTTATTGTATCATCTAGTTATGATGGTTTATGGTAAGCCTATTTTTGAATTTTTTTTTTATCACTATTTGTCTCTTAGAAACATTTAATCATATGGATGACTTTAATAGTTGCTTAAGTATGCTGAAATAATAGGAAGAAAATAAAAATGTACCCAACTGAAAATCTAAAAATTTTATCGAGAGTATAGATTTGCATTTCGATTTGATGTATACACGTGAATTAATAAAAACATAAATTTTAGCTTGGTGTTGATGTTTTTGCTCTAAATTGACTCCTTTTGCAGTCGAATCTGGGATACAGCATCAGGACAGTGTTTAAAGACACTTATAGACGACGACAACCCCCCAGTGTCGTTCGTAAAATTCTCACCCAACGGTAAATACATTCTGGCGGCGACATTGGACAACACACTGAAACTGTGGGACTACAGTAGAGGCAAATGTCTTAAGACATACACGGGACATAAAAATGAGAAATACTGCATCTTTGCCAACTTCAGTGTTACTGGTGGAAAGGTAAATTTTGTAATAAACGTATAGGTTTAAAGATAAATTCAGATTTGGAAATGTATACCCTTGAAATTGGCATATGTACTAAACAAATAGCATTGCTACTTATGATGAAAAATACGAGCCGTGGTGCCCGAGTGATTCAAGTATAGTACTTACTTGCAACACAAAGATGACAAGTTTGAATCTCTGTTGTACTAATTAGTGTTTGTTAATATATCTGGCGGAAAGTGGGTGAGTGGGTGCTACCTATACACCTGCCTGGGGTAGGTAGGGGACTTGTGGGAAGGCGTGAATATAAGTTAAATAACTCCTTGTTACTTCTGTCTGTTTTTTTTTGCAAAAAATTAAGACAACTTGTGTGCGATTTATTGTAAGTTCTCAAGATGGCTGAGTTAAATTGTTATTTATATCACTAAGATGTCAAACAAGCCCGTCTAATAGTAAGCAGTTAACGCCCCTTATAAACGCCTGTATCGTCAGAAGTATCACGCGCGTCGCCGACTTTAATAATAATGGCATTAATGAACAATGTTATATTTGTAAACAGTGGATAGTTTCGGGATCAGAAGACAACCTGGTGTACATATGGAACCTGCAGTCGAAGGAAATAGTGCAGCGGCTGTCCGGACACACGGACACTGTGCTCTGTACGGCGTGCCACCCCACTGAGAACATCATCGCCTCCGCGGCACTAGAGAACGACAAGACTATCAAGCTATGGAAGAGTGATACTTAAGATTTGTATGATTGTAAGTAATAAAGTTTTCGTCGTACGTTTTTGAGTAATTTGAATGACACTAAAAGTTATTGAAAAAATCTGAGTTGATTCAATTTGGAACTGCAGAGTCACGTGGAAAATTTATAGAGAAATCCTCGTTACTAGACTTGTAAATGTTTCAGTTAAAAGTTCGTTTGAGAGGTACTTTGTACTCTTTCAAGCTGAAACTGTTTATCAGATGGAGTTGTAGATTACCCCATATGAACACAGTCATACCTTTATCCTGAATAATAATTGTTCCTGTGGATACATAGCCTTTGTCTTAATGGCGATGGCGTTAGTGTCTAATAATAATTCTCCATTATTTTTTTATTGGTATTCTACAGATGACGTCATTCTCGATACATAGTATTCCTTAAAAAAATCCGCAATGATTAATCAGTTGAGTTGATATATTCGGTTGAGTACTTAAAGTATTTTGTTCCAGGCTCCCAAGCAGAGTGATATGTACAACGCGGCTTCATATTGACAGCCGGGGCGCCACTGGCCTTGTGAATCCAATTTCATAAGATACCTGATGTGGTACCTAACATTGAATGCCGGTCATATTACGTTACTTCATTTCTATTCATTTAGTATATCACAGTTGGTATGTGTGCATTTTTGTTGTTAAAAAGGTATCAATATTTTTGTATCTGACATGCAAATGAGAACGTATGAAATGTTTTAGCCATTATGTTTTAATTAAGATTTTGAGTTAAGGAATCCGCTTAAGAATAATTTGTTGGATATAATTAAAAATTTAGTAGCTGTACATGGTGGTCTTTATTTATTCTGTCATACGCGCCACCTATCGGGTATACGGTATACGGGTCCTATTGTGAAAACCTTTCTCGAATCCACCTGAAGAAACAGAAATAAAAACATTTAAATCGGTCCAGCCGTTTACCATTCTATAAAGGACATATAACGCGCCCCACTATTATTCCTTATGTAAGTGTGCAACCTTACACTAATGTTTGAGTATTACCTATTTGATACACACTACACACACTGGTACCTATACACACTGATTACCTATGAGTGCACACGCACTTTACTATTAATGGCATTGCAATGTCTATACGGACACAGTAATTTTATATATATAAATAATAATTATTATTATTATAAATAATTAGTATGACATAGGTCACTTGTCACCTATGGGATATGGATCAATTAAAAGGGTAAGTATTTGGCTGAAGATATTTTATTTGTATACGATAAAAATTGCTAACAAGAACGGCCCATCTGATGGAAAGCAGATTCAGAGTCCGGTAGTCATAGATACGTTTGAGTACCAGTTGTTATTTGCCTTGCTGATATTGTATACCATAAAAAACAAGGGTCTCTGGAGAGCCCTACAACCAGTAGCGTAGCTTGGTAAACAACGTCCCTGCGGCAAAAAAAACTGGCCCCAACTAAACTGTTTAATATTATTTGTTCCGTATTCGTCGTTTTCCGATTTCGATGTAACCCAGATTTGTCGTAATCCAGATTCGTCTGAATCCAGACTTCATAAGAAAATTAAAAATCACGTACAAATTGTAACTTATTTTTATTAATAAATTAAAACGTAAGTTGCCACTGTTAAAGTGGCATGGAATCTGTTTTTTTATGTTCCGAATGTGGGAGATTTTTCCTCTAGTTCAATATATAGTTTGTAAGTCAGGGTGATCTTGGCCTCGTCTAGCTCCGATAGCTACGCCACTGGTTACAACACAAATATTAATTATCCTGTCCTTCCACTTCCCGCGGTCGAGCGCTACCTTAGACCAAAGTCTGTATTTACTAACTCTTTTTTAATTTTATAAGGTATCCTGTTTATATTTGACGGCTGGGGGTTTTATTCTCGCTGAGATCTTTCTGGGTGAGCAGGTAGTTAGCTAGTACGGAACCAAAGCTTTTAAAAATACATCGGACTTTAAAAAGCACGGTTCAAAGAGTACCTCTGTTGTGAGGTGGGCATAACAATTTATTTCGGTTAGGGACTTCGTGGTAATCTTAATAGATAATTTGCATAATGATATATTTTCTATTAGATAAGTGACCTGTTTACTTAAAAACTGTTTTTTATAAACACATGTAATTCTTATACTAGTATGCCTACATATACATACCATTAAAATCACGCCGAGTCACTTACTGGGTAGGCACATAGAGCAGAGCGCCAGTTCTATAGATGCACGTAAGGTAAAAGTAAATAAGTATCTACCTACTTACCTATGACTTGGGTCTTACTGTGACGTGATTTTGACATTACTTTTCACGAGGGCTAAATAGTCTAAGATCCGTACCTAAGGTACGGATCTTCTACTAAAATTATAAGTTTCTCGCTTAAGGTACCTACGTGGGTTCCTACCGCATCTGACACGAAAAATTTGATGAAGTCGAACAAATATGACATCTTAGCTCGATTCTATGAATGAGTGAAATCTGGTCTGATCCGATAGTGGGGAGCACGTGAAAGGGGCCCAGTTTCGTGTCCTCCTTTGTCCATTATTGGATCACGCGGCATTGGACAATATCTATGACGCTCTGTGAGCTTTTGTATTGTGAAAAATCATTTTGTTTTTGGTAAAGCATTAAGATTATATTTACAGAATAGGTATAGTTAGTTTTTAAACTGGTAGAACTATCATGGGGTACAATTTCCATATGGTGTAAGTAATCGAAAGTTATACGTGCACATTAAACCTATAACAAATATATCTTATTCTTATCAGTTTCTATATTGCCCAAGGACACAAATTGAAAGTTTTAACTGTGTTGAGTAAATATAAATCATTCACCTTTTAAAATACAAAAACTGCTTGCGCTGCTCTTCAGAACCAACCGACAACGGGAAATTAAATAAAAATATGATTCATAAATAAATATTCGTTTATTCATCAGAAATCATACTGTCCAGTTGTCTCTCTTGCGAGAATACCGAGGGTAGCCTAATAATGGAAATTGCTCTTCGGACGAAGTTAAATTGTGTTTCGCTCCTGTCTGTCAACGTCATATTGAGGTGGAACCAAATCCGTCAAAACTGTATAATTTTCTCCAGAACAATTGAAGGTAAACAGCGGCCCTGTTTCAAAGATAAAAGTTGATCTTTACAAAACTGAAATAGATTAGTTTCATTCACACACAGCTGTAATTGAAGTTGCCTACATACTTGGAAAATTTAAACATAATATAATTAATAATATATAACGTCGTACAAAAACATATACGCGGCTATGTAACCAGTGGTGTAGTTACCTAGGGGTGAGACGGGGCAGTGCCCCGGGGACCCTAAGCTCAGGGGGCTTCTCGGACTCTGACTTACAAACTATAAATTGTAATAGTAGAAATTTCTCCCACATTCGGAATATAAAGTAACCATTAACTTTAATAATGACAACTTAGTTTTAATTTGTTCATTAAAATAAGTTACAATTTGTATTTGGTTTTGATTTTAATATGGAGTCGACTGTATTACGACGAATCTGGAATACGACAAATTTGGACTACCTACCTACGTCGAATTCTTAAAACGTCGAATAAGGGACAAACATTTTTAAATAGTTTAGTTAGGGCCCTAGTTTATATTTTGGAACGCTGTTTTCCCCTTAAGGTAGTTAATTTTTTTATACATTTAATTGGCTCCGGGGACATACCTATAGAGCAGGCAGGACGTAGGTAGGTACTAGTTATTGCATGTAGTTAGCTGTAAACAAGTATTTTGGACTATTTATAACCTTCATCTTGAATTCATGTGAAACGTATTAATATGTATGTAGGTACTATAAAATATTAAATAGGTACCACTTTAAATAATTGTCGGTATGAGATTTAATGAAACCTTGTGAAATCGGCTACTTTCTCTTGTTTCATTTCGTAATTTGATGAAAACTCACCCCTATTGGAATTACAAGCCGATTAATTCCATCGCCGTAAAATACAAACAGCGGATCAGCGAGGGGATTTTAATATTATTTGATTGACGACTTTACCTAAGAAATATCATGTTAGACAGTTGGTTTTAAATGCTTTTTCTTGCTTCAGGGAAGCATAGTTAAAATTGGAAGTAGGTAGTATTAGTAGCAAGGGTTATTTTTAAAGGCAATATACAAAAAAAAAACTTGTCTCTCCTGCATATTCAGCTTTGAGTTTCACACAAATAAGTAGGTAAGTAAGGTACAAAAGTCATGATTATAAAAAACATTTTTTTGAATCGAGAATTTGAGAGAGAATAATATTATTATCGAGAGATTGATTACTTGACGATTCAACCACCTGCATTTTTCTTATCTCCCATGCACCATCGTCGATTATAAATGTGAATAATGGCTGAAATAGTTTTACCATTTTTGATATGTTTTCGTCAACCTACGTTTACGTACCTACTTAAATGTCGTGAATTTATCATGAGAGGTACTTATACACAAATAGTGAATCATTACAATACAATTTACTATTTGGTTTCTATAAATGATGTAGGTCTTCAACTGAATATGGTAATCAATGTTATAAAGGTGGGAGTTATTAAGGGGTAATTGGTGATCGCCTGACTATGGGAACAAAACTTTGCACAAGGTGAAGCTACTTTACTCACAGGACTTACGAAAAGGGTTCTAACCAGATTGCTGCCAATGCTGCCTCATTAGGACAATTTGTCTCCAACCAAGGAAGGTACCGAGCACCTGACTACGGATTTGTATATCTATGTAGGATCTTTCAACAATTTCCGACTGCTCTCAACTTACATTTAAATTCAAACCGCGATCGTGCCTCAGTCTGCAGGCGCTCGAGTAAAAAATAAAATTATACCTTGCTGGAATATTGCAATAAAAATGAGAAGGCTGAGCGGTGCCTTCATCGTGCTTTACTCTAGCGTTCTATTTCGCAAGCACGCTCCACAAAAACTTTTAATCCTGTTTTGCATCACAGTGTCTGAGTGACCGAGTTCCGCTCGGGACCGATGTAAAACGAGTTCTTTAAAAGACCGCAACTACCGTTGCATTGTAAAAACATATATGGACCGTTTCGGTGAATCCTATTTCACGAATACGAAGGTATTTTTTTCAATGCACGCTTTATTAAATTCATGATATGGTGATCAGACTCAGACAAAATTATTTTCTCTTCACGCTCTCACTGTCTTCTGCATGGCAATGTCATTATTTGCTATAAGGGATTTTTTCTAAGGGGGTAGATCCTGTCCGTATTATAAGTATTCTCTTATTTAGGTTCCTACTTTTTTTCGGCGCTTTGGCTTCGTAGACGCCGTAAACTCGGTTGGTCAAATTTCATAAGCTGAAACATTTTCACGTCGTATTGGAATTATCCCAAAATTTTCCAATAAAGGTGAGCAAACTTGAATTTCGGCAATTTGAAATGGGCGTTGCCAAAAAACTCGAATAAAAAACGCCCTTTTCAACTTTCGCAAGTCAATTTAAATTTCGTTTACCAAAACTTCCGGAATCCATATTTATTGATAATAGAATTCACCCATCACTGCTATACAATATTTACTGTAATATAAATAGAAAGTATATAACTAGAAACCATGGTGGCCGAGTGATTCGAGTAGTTACCTACAACAGATAGATTGCAAGTTCCAATCGCTACTTAACCGAAGAGTTTTTCACTTCACAGTGATTAATCACACCACGAGCTTTACGGGGAAGGAAAACATCGAGAGGAAACCTGCATACGTTTGAGAAGAAATTCAAAAGTGTATGTATGTGTATTTATAGTCGTTATTTCGGGATTATTTTAATTTCTTTACACATACACAATATTATAAATACTAATACCTATAGTTATCTTTATCACACACCTACTTTTGGCTGGATAAACATAAAGGCCACATGCTGGCATGCTAACGTTTTGTACTTATAGATAGAACTGCTTTATCTAAAAAAATACATCGCTTTATCTTTAAGCTTTCTAGGTATTTTCTTCTGATATTAAAACAAAACCATGAATAAGCCATAAATTTTTCTTAGTTAAAATTTTCTTTTCATGTTAAAATGCATAAAGTATTAAGTAATTTCATTGGTTATGAAAACCATGATTCATAAGCCGCGGAGTAATTCTTCGGCGGCAAATCATTTATCATAATGGTACTCAAACCAAACGAACGGTCGAGGTGGAACCACCTGAGTTCCCTTGCCAATTTGTAATTTACGCCAGTTTGAAATAGGGCTACCAATAAACAAAATGTCGTTAAATTTCTTCATTGTTTTTAAAACAACTTAACGTCCAAACTAAGATGTTTTACAGCGGTGATAACATTTTGGCGCCAGTTACACGATGAGAGTAAACTATTGTCACGTTAGGCATTTAATAGTGTTTATTAAAGAAATAAAAATATTAAATGCAGTAGTATATGCTGAGAGCAGGTGAAGCAACAGTTGTACCACGTTTCAGTACACTGTAAAAAGGTTGTATCGAATGAAAACTGCGCGAGTGCTTGGCGAGATCAGTGAGCGCCGCGATTTATGACCGTTAGCACGTTTGGTCGTACCGTGGCCGTCACAAGGCCCGGGAAATTAAAAAAAAAGGCGCCTATCCATGGGTTTGTGCGCACAATTTTAAATATTTTTTAAATAGAAAAACTCATTTCTATTTTCATACCTGACAGTGATGGATATATTTAGGTGGGGTGTTCTTTAAGTGGTGGATAAATCATGGATTTTCATGGAGTTTAGTGAAGGTAATACCCTATTATGATATAACAATAAGTTTACATTCGCTTATTAGGATTACTTGTTTCTCTTTTTGTAACTCAGAAAGTCAAAGATCATCTGGGTACTTTGTGAATCAGACCTGTTTTGTATTTATAAAAATATCGGTGGGTTGTTTGAGTTTTTTTTTTATTGTCTTTATTCATTATCACAGACTTGAAAATGAAACTTTGGCATTGAATACATATTGTTAACGATTAATATACTGTTTGGTTGATTTTAAATGTACTTGATTTCATGAAATCTACTTGAAGATAACTTACGTATTACAAACCAACAAAACATTCGAAGAGATGCCGACGGCCGCGGAACGCGCTGATTTGACAAAAAAAATGGGAAACTTTTAAAGCGTTTCTTTCCCTTTGGGAATTAGACTTTCACCGAGTGAAACACATAAATTGATGTTCTCTAACTTTCTTGTAGCTTTTTATCCAAGCTTTGTTGTGTCGAACATTAGTAGACAACAAAAGTAGACTCTCGTCAATGGTACACGAAGATACAAAGATTCATATATACCTTCAGACACACACAAAAGGATTAATTTAAATTTTCCAGAAAATCCAGAATAACAAACTCATAGTTTAACCACCTTTGATGAGATATTAAAACCTTAAACCTATATATTCATCCAAATTATTCAAAGAAGGATTAGCTTACGCCGTGCTTCATGACAAAGCGGAACATTACATTCTAGTACACAAGTAGGTATGGATCTAATTGCTTTGTCTACAGTGCAAAAGATTACATCGGCTTACCAGTACTCTGTCCATTAGCTGCCCTATTATGTGCTTTGTCCCTTGTTTTGTAATACCTGGGTACATCTAGTTGTAATGGATTTTGAAGTAGGTAAGGATACGCTGTGATTGCGTTCCATGTTACGTTTACATTACGTTTTTATTTCACCGAGCTTCGAAGATAACATATGTCTTAATTAGGGAAACATGCTTCTGGCTTGTTTAAGAAAATATTAATTTAGTTAAATAACATACTATAATTAAGAACAGTTGATTAAGAGCCGAGATTAAGTAGTGGCCGAGTGGTTTCAGTAGGCTCCTACAAAATTGACATTGCAGGTTCGAGCACCGCTCTGTGCCAAAGAGGTTTTCTGAACTTAAGTTGTGTTATTTAGCACACCATGAGCTAAATAACTGAACTTAAGTGTTTTTTTTCTACAAGAGAGGTAAACAAGCAGATCACTGTAGACGTTGCAGACGAGGATTGTGTGTAGCGAGACAACCTATGGTTTCTGTGCTGAAACCGTTTATTTTTCAACCCTCTGTTTTACATATATTTTTTCCAACTTTTGTTTTTTCCAACATCTCTCCAACTGACAGTTTTTTCTTTTTTTGCCACTGTCAAAGTGAAACCTTAAAAACTACGTCGTTGTATCGCCAACACGCCCACCCGATGAAAAACGGTTACCGTAGCCTATTTACGCTTACAATACCAAAGTATCACTTGCGCGTTCCACTCTGTGTTAGGAGAGTCATGCTGTGTTGGCAGCACAATGGGACTAGTCCCTCTGCTGCCAACACAATATAATAGGTTCCCAAAGAGCTCATTACTGGAAACCTTATTCACCTCGTATTGTTATTTGGCTACGGACTTCTATAAGGTGGAGGCCCTGTCCCAGTCGGGCAGAAATTAGAAAGGGAAACCCGTTATGCCCTATCTCTCTTATTAGTTCTTGAAGAACACAAGCTGAACTTAAGTTCTTGAAGAACACAAGCTGAACTAAGTTCTTGAAGAACTTAAGCATCATAAAGAAACCAACGCTTATGAGGAAGCCCACACTTTAGAAGAAATCCAAAGATGTAAGACGTAATAGGTAAATATCTTTAGAGACCACTAATTTCATAATTGGCATTCAAAATCTGAGGCATAATTGCTCTGTCTTGGTATATCTTACCACAAAGACTCACAAGTTACCTAAACTTGAACATGAAGAGAGATTTCTTCTGGCTTAAAAATGTAATCCATTTCCTAAAGAAATGGCATGACGTCTTTGCGTAGTCCCTCATAGTTCGTTGATGGAAAAGTAATCCCATATCCAAATTGTGCTGTACATGGGAACCATTTAAACATCGAAACGCCATATCTAAGCCTTGAGAAACAAGACGGCAACCTGACGTAGCAATTTTCATAATGCTTTCTTCATGGTCCCGTTTAGCGGCGTCGCATATTATGGTTTTAGGTGGTTTGACTTGATTCGTGACTCTTTTTTCTTTTTTAAGCTTAATCTTATCCAAGCTTAATCGATATAAATAAATCAAACTCGGGTTTTTTATACCATTTATCACCCAAGAACGAGTGGACCGATTCTGATGATTTGTCAATTCGTCAATTCGTCTAATTAAAAAATAGATGAATAATTCTTAAAATATAGGAATGATTGACGTAAAAAATCGATCACTACATACACTGTTTTTGGTGGTATAAATGCTAAAATTGTTTATGGACACTGAATTATTCTGGAAAAGGGTAGGCAAAAAACAAAAACCTCTTTTCGCCAGAGATATATTTAGTTACTAATGTGACAAGTGGCCAATCCGTAGCTGTTTTTCAAGCACAACAAAATGTCTATGAATTTACAATATATCATAATGATTGAAGAACATATTTGTTAAGAGCCTAGATTTAAACTTTTAAACGCTGCACTAGTTAGCTGGTTAGTACGCTTGAACGCACTATGATACTTTTAATAACAAGAGTTCGGTGAGCTCAGAGTACCGGATTAGTGAAAGACTGTCCATTTAGTACAGTCAGATTTGGACTATTGATGTATTAGTTGAAGTACCCAACCATGAACCGGGTCGCATGCTCAGTTTCTCTGTTAGGGACAAACGGGTCACTTGCCAACAACACACCCAGTTCTTGTGAACTTCTGAAGCCTTACT
>JACCPG010000415.1:2636-25221 GCA_016069955.1 Drepana arcuata | reverse complement strand
TATTGTTTGAACTACTAATCTAGATCTAGGTTAGACTTAAAATATTTAACCCTTTATATAACATTACACAGTCGGTACATACAGTTGCGGGATATTACGTAACTTCGCTTCAAACTTCCTTTTTACTTTGAAAATGTATTGTTGGGAAATTGTCTCGTACAATCCCTTTTATCCTGTACATACTTGTCATGTAAACTGCAGCCCTATATTGTCTCAAATTACACCCGCTATTGTTTTGTACATGGCTAACTATCTACTATCTAACCACACTTTTTGTGGCTTCCTAACCACTCGTTTTAAATCAATGAACTGATTGCACAGTATTTGTGATTTATTTGCCCCATTGCCTTTCTTTCACGAATAATAGGGTACCTTGACGATAGACATAAATTTATCGGTTTGGCTGAATCATTATGGCTTTTCGCGGCATAGCTAGTGGAGTTGAGGCATGTGCAATTTTTAGAATGTTATATATAACTATAAATATTATCTGCTTGTATAAATTTCAATAAACTTCCTTCGTCTTCACCTTCAGCGTGCACGTTAGAAGTGAGTGAATCAACAGCTTTGGCGGTAGCAACGGCCGTGACGCTATGTGTTTATACTTGCTCTGTTTACTCTATAATAATTTCATTGACTGAAATGTTTTACGGATTATCGGACTATATAAATGTATCACGCTAAGCAAAGAGACGCTGTACGAGGCCACGCTCATTCGGATGGATTTGCTCGATCCGAATTTCCGACGAATGATAAAGCTACCATAAATTAACACTATCAGTCTAATGTGTGTGGATTTTTTTGCTTAATTTTTGATCAATACAGCTAAGTTAGGTGGACATAAACAACACAACACCCGATTTATTGGTGGTGGAATTGTGGTCCTATGAACCGAAGCTCAATTTCTCTAAGATCCTTTGGACATCTACGCCCTACATTAATGTATTTCTATATTTAATATTATTATCACATTCCCATTTTAATTTTGTTCCTACGCTCAATCTAGAAAAGGAATTTGAAGCGCACCGCTATCTGGAATATTCCAGAATACCCATCGCTTCTCTTCCGCCTGTAGGCAAATCTAATATCGGAAATTGACCCGACTAGACGGTTTATTTGCTTTGACCTCTTCTCTGCTCGACTCGAGGTGAGGTGAAATTATTTTGCCCCACTTGCAGTAACGAATCAAAAGCCGTAGGTACTTTTATATTCTTTGTGACGGGTCGAACAAGTTTAATGTCTTCGATGAAGCACTAGATATAGAGAGTATAGTCCGTAATAATAAGATTGTTTCTCACAAAGCCCAACTTTCCTACTCAATGTAACTAGGCAGTAGTTGATTATAAGTTGAAGCGGGGTGACATCGGCCCTTGAAGCTAATACTGTAGTAAGCAACGTCTCATGTCTTGCACGAGTCATTAGCCATCCATCTTCGCTACGAATCTAATACGACGCCACTTTATAAATACACAGTATAGTACACGTTTTATACAGAAATGTGATATTGAATAGACTATTGACGCAGTGGTTTGACTATAGTATTGATTACTCTCAGCCGCGTCTTCTTTGAGGCGGTTAGAGGCGGTGGTCGCCCGCTCCGACCAGCCTTGGGACTAACACCAATCTCATGCTTATAAATGTGCTCCGACGAAGAAGTTTATGTATAAAATATTATTTATAGATCTCAACAGATACACAAATTTGTATACTAAAAATGATATACTGCATATTCAAGATTTATGCGATAACATTTTCGTAGTTCAGTTACTGATTTAGTAAAGGGAACTGATTTGCATTTTAATTTTGTATTAAACATTGATTTCAAAAAGAATTTGTCATCGTTGGTTGACGTTGTAGAAAAGGAGGTTTTCTAAAAAAGAAAACCTCTGTTACCTCAGAATTCCGGAATCTATGAAGCTTCTTAATTTCGAATTTGGTTTGGTTTTTGTTTAGATGTACTTTCCGTTCAGTACTATTTAAATGTGAACCAAAAAAAATAAGTAAGTGTAAAATTACATCTTATATTTAGTTGTACCCAATTTAATTATTTTCAAATCCTAGTGCATTTTAAGTTCCTACAGGTCAGATTATTTTTTAAAAAAGAAAACGAAAAATATTATTTACTTGTGCATAATTCAGTTCGCCAGTCCTCTTGTCACAAGAGATGTCACTTTTCCCAAATTAATTATTTACGTTGAGCAAACGAGGCGCTCTGGTAATCTAATATGGATTAAATTATTTTACCAGATATTACCCGTTTCTCTCGAGCTTTGGGTTAATGCGAGAGGAACGTAGGCTTCGTGTTTTATGCTCCAAGGTAACCGTAAAAGTGTTGTTAAAAGTTAATTAATTGGATTTGTGGCATGGAGCTATTAATTTTCTTTGTAGTAAATGCAGGCGCAAATCTAATGTATTAATTACATATCTATGTATATCATTTCACATCCTATTAGTCGATCTCTTTCGAATGTTAGGCTCTCACATACATACATTCACATTATCACGCTAAGTACCTCACGGCGGTATGCAGAGGGACAAACCCTTCCAGAATCACAGACCTCATTCGCTTCCTCCACAGCATTCATTAGTATTTTCATACAAGCTCTTGACGTGGGCACATAGTAAGAACAACTATTACATACATACATACATATCATCACGCCGAGTCCCTAACGGGGTAGGCAGAGGGTATAGAGCGCCAGTTCTCTCTAGACTTACATACCTCTTTCGCTTCGTCCACATTCATCAGTCTCTTCAGACATGCTCGTCGGTTTCGAGTACTCTTGATGTTCCTGTCCTTGAGCTACATTATTACATTTCAGAAAATAAACCATTTCCAATTACATGCACTTACAGGTAGTTCATAGCTTTCAGTTACTTTATTTTATTATTTTCCTTAACGGCCGGAGGCTCGGCAAAACAATGAAATATATCATTAGATATTTGTAACTTCATCTCCAATGATGAAGTTACACTTAGATCTATTAAGATTGGCACTAAATTGAAAAATCATGTTACGCGGTACAATTCTGAGAAATGTTATCTACTATTTTAGTCGAATAAAATAAATCGTAATATACCTTTGTGAAGACATGATACACATATTGGTAGCTATCGTTGCATATAGTGGTATCCGTCTTCGTGGATAGCACAATCCATAGTGAAGACGTACATACAGCTTTCAGGAAAGCCGAGTTGATTAGTTAGGTCATTTGTAGTTCGACTAGGTACGCCCTTGATGGTCGAGAACAGTCGCCTCAGTACTTGTGAAGTAGTTCGCAATAAGTTTTGTAGTTTTATGACCACATTATAACTCTAAATTTGTACGCTAGTACACCAACTATATAAAGTTTACATCCCGACGCGGCACACTAGGCTGAGCTATTTCTGAAGCACGAGCAGCGGTCTAGCTACTTTACCTAACAATAGATGGTTTAGTATGCTACATGGATGGAACCCAGATACGGCGGCATGTTAACATTTGCAGACGGTTCGTGTTCCATGAGCCGCCCTGGCTAAAGTGGCCAAATTCATTGCGATGTAATAAAAAAGACAGTAAAGAGGAAAATAAAATATTCGACTACGTACCTACTTTCGTTTCCAGAAAAGTTGCGCTTCTGATATATCTTAATGTGAAAAGTTTATCCAATGCAATTCGGTTGAAATGCAAATACCCTGGATTACTGAGTTCTAGTTGCTCTAGTTGCTATAGCTGTTCTCATATAACTACTGTGAAACGATAAAATCTGGTTCATTAGTGTCTGAAATAACTAGTTAAGTGTCTACGCTTTCAAATTGATTAACACTGCAGATGTGTCCCATGTAGGTACTAACAATCGTTATATTATCACACGCCACGGCTTCAGAATGCTCCTCGTCTCTGGACCCGTGGTTATAAGCGTTCGAAGATGATCCAAGATGAAACTCTTTAATAATTATTGCAACATCACTTTCTTTCAGTGCAGATTCGCTGAAATTCCCCAGTAGATTTCAGAAAATTACAACTGAGCCTCCAATGTTTTAGCCTTTTTGAGGATACATATTTTATCCGTCATGCTGATTACATAACTGCGTTAGTGGAAGGAATTGTGAGAAGAAATACTAAGCAGCAACTTAAATATTCAGAACTCTAAGATTTCGGGTTTGGTTGGTAGGTACTCGTTTTCTCACCACGTTTTGCCTACCACCAACACCTAGGCCATGTGTCAATGCAATAGTTGTGATAGCTTGAATGGGCTTATCGTTTTACCTTAACAGCTCATATAAAAGGTGATTTGGAAAATAATTAATGTTGGTGGGCCAGTGTGCGAGACGCGTTAGGTAACCGGCGGCGCGCGAGCGAGAAGGAAGGCGGCGCGCGCCGACTCCACTATTGATCGAGGGGATGACGCCCGGGGTGACCCAAATAGAGCCTCCGTATGCCCTCCGCCTCTGCCGAACGCCCCTTCGCCAACACCCTCGCCCGCCGGCCGCTCTTCCACCAATTTTCATATCAGCCGGTCCTCCAAAGGAATGGCCCGCTACCCCGACGGATACTAATGCCTTACATAATACATCATGAACGCCCCTTTGAATTATCTGCCTCTAAAATCTCTTTGTCCTTAAAACTTTGACATCTATTTTATGAGATGCCATCATGCTTACTATATTTATATGTATGTCATAACTAGTAGTCTTCCAGATCAAAGATTAAATCTCTCGTAAGATGTAAGGATGGTACGTAAGATGTAAATATGAGCTTATGACTGTATCAGTTTTTATCATAAACAAGAGTCGCTCCATTTTTGACAAGGTTATGTTTTTAAGCAATACAGTTACGGAATCTACTGTTCTAAGTGGGTAGAATCGATTCTCATCTGTACAGTTGTGGTCGAACGCAGTTTAATTATTTATAGGTAACAAGGGAAAATATGTACGCAATACAGTTATATCACTTAAGGCGTGCGCAGTGGGCACATAGTAACTGACCTATGCAATGCCTGGGAAACACCCGAGTCGTAGCAAAGTGGTGCATGCGTGCTGTACAGTATTTGCTGGCTGGCAAATTCATATCTATTGATCGCATACTGCACTAGCTTTAAATGGTGTCAGATTTACAGGCAGCAAGTATATGTTCCAATTTGCCCGAGGTAGGCAGAGAGAAGAGCGCCATTCCTACCTATTTTCAGCCTTTCGGCAGTCTTTTACTTATAGGGAACACATTATGTGATAAATTAAACGAAATAAATATATATGCAGTTGCTGCACGATGTTTTAAATGAACAGTAACAATGAGTAGAAAAATCTTTTGTTTGTCTTTCCAGTGCAGTGTATAGTAAAATGAGAAATACGCCAACTGGCCGGGTACGTGGGGCCTGAAATTGAAAAGTGCAACTTGCATTTTATTGTAGCGAGAGAAAGAGGCTTAAACTGCAAAGGGTCGTGAATAATGAGCAGTTTCCAATGCGCCAGAAAACCATTTTTTTTTGTTGAGAGCATTGTTAGCAACAGAATCGGAGTTATTATAACTTTCCTGAGAATAGTTATGTAGAATTTTAGTTATAGATCGAAAAACGTTGTCAAGGATCGTGATAGATATTTTCACAAACAACCTAATCTATACGCTATGTAGAGTCGCTAATAAAACTTGTGTATACCATAGCTTATATAGTAAATGGCATCGCAGGTCAGCTGCGTCAAGTGCCGGAAATTAATATCTGACAGGTGAAGCTCTCGGCATCGTAAATGTATTTAAAGAGGCATTTCCCCCGGCAGCCACTTCACCATCAAATTACACTTTTTATTTTCACGTTTATATGAAATTTCCTGCTGAGAATTAACCTCGCTAAGACTTCGCAGTTTAAGAGATATAGTAGAGTATAAATGTATGGAAACATGTCTATCCATACATTTGATAATAATTCTTACACACCGAAACCATTAAGGGTGCTTCAATTATTAATTTACGGTCTTCAATATCATTGTCACATTAATTTATATTTATGAAAATAAGTCAGCATACTAAATTTCAATTTACGTTAAGTCGACCACTGAAAAGCCGCCTTGCTAAAAGGCCTGGGCAATTTGAGAGACTGACTTAATCAATGAAAATTAAATATACCGTGCCAATGAATAGTCAGTATTTTGTACTATGCTATATATTAAATCTGTCCTTCTATTCCTACTTAATAAATCTTTAAAATCAATATGAATTATTCAATTTGTGCCTGAATACAGAGTTGAAGGTATCGATATTGAATCTGGACTTACAACTGACTGTTTGAATGATTGATACTTTTCATCGGTACCTATCTTTGCGAGTGTAACACTTCGTTTTATTTATTTCATTTAGCCTTGGAATACAAGCACATATAAACATAACTGTATAGATAAAATGATTTACCTTAAATAAAAATATATACGACATATATTGCGTGTACAATCTGCTTTTAGTCGTTTCGTGGTGTAATAAATCTTGTACGTGTTCTAGAAACTGCGACTCACGGATTTAGTCAGTCCAGAATCGATACTGTTTCAGAGGGGCTCTAAACATATAGTTATATATAGAGGTTATGACATTATCATAATGGTAATGCAATAAAACTCGCGCAAATACATTCACTCGCCGTTATATTGCTTTACTGGCCACCGAAATGTAAACCGTATGGTTAAAATGGACACTAAATTATGTTGCTCCACGCTTTGATGACGTAACCGTATAATCCTAAAATTATTGCGATGAATAACCGAATTTTCCACCCCTGTATACAGGTAACAAACTATTTTTCCGGTAAGAGTTCGTCCTTCAGATAAGGCCTTCTGTCAATACTCAATATAGCATTAAGGCTGGGCGCGCCGCCGAGACGTCCTTCCGCCCCCCTTCGCTTCACGCCCTACGGACAAATATCTCATAAAATAAACCCCTATCCTGAGATCTTTTGTACGTAGAATTTTATAAAATCTTCAGAGTTAACTCTAGGTGACGTATGGGTTTAGAATGAAATTTATACTAAGTATTTTTTGAAATTCAATTAAGGCTAGTGAATAGTCTCAGAGTGCGTGTGTCGACGGAAAGCTTGTCGATCAGGAGGGGCTGTCAACGTACCGGTTGTGGAAGGTTACGAGCGGGGCGGGCGGCGCGCGGCGGCGGTGGCTGAGGGCGCCGTGCGCAGCGGTTGCGCGCGACGCTGGTGGCGGCGGCGCTGGCGTCGTGACGCAGTGTGACGTCAGTGAACCGTCGGCTCGATACGCGCCGGCCCCGTCGTCAGTCGCCGCCCGAAGCAGGCCACCGAACGTCGCGCCCTACGCGCCTCCGCCACCCGCGCACTCTTTCATACCGGGTTTTAGTTTAATACCACAATGACATAGCCCCAGTGCCGTGCGACGAGGCAACGTGAAAGCGCACACCTTTTTAAGTTTTTTCGTTGACACGAGGAAACCGTAACGGTCCCCGTTGTTGCAGAACTAGCGTCAATCCACCCCATACCGTTGAGGGAAAGAGGCGAGACCGAGAGGCGGCTTGTTCCTTTTATCCGCCTTTACATAAAGACTAGCGAAAATGGGCGAGGTGAGTGCGGTGCTTATTGTAGTGCTTGCCCTTAGCCTTTTACAGTAGCGATCCCGCTCCTGGGACAGTGCTTTCGTGAAGGTGTACGTGCATGTCACGACCAGTGAGTGTGGAAGGTAATATTAACAGTGTTCGAGGCGGCTTCAGGAGCCGCTCGCCACATAAAAGGGCTTGCGATGCACTTTTTAAGATCCTAGGTGTCGCCGGATGCTGGAGCCCATTTTCACCTTCTATTTCGTTGCCTTTGTCCTTCAAGCACACCAATTTCATTATATCGTAGCTGCCAGCAGAAATGTAGCTGCAAAAGCTTTTTCCTCATGTTAAACGTCTGCATTTTGGAGCTTTATTCGTTTTGGATCATTTTGATTTAATTCTACGATTTTGTTCACATTTTCCACGCAGAGCAGGAATCCTAGAAATCCTTAATATTAGAAGTTGATTATTGTAGGATTTTCAGGATATTGGGAGTAGATTTTAACTTACTGAAGACGGCGCCGGCCGGGTTGCGTAACTTACCGTATCGATCCGTGCGAAGAGTGAGCACTTTACTTCTGTCTCATTTGGAGTTCCTCAAACACTTTTCTGGATTTTCCGGAACATTTATATTTGATTATACGTCTTAAGGGCTGTTTTGATACCTGTCACTTTAAATTTCTACTTGTACTTGCGCCGTCGCAAGTTTAAAAATCAAATTATGATATTATAATTTTAATTGTATGCATATTATTTTGTTTCGGAATTCGGAAACACAGCAATTCGACTGCACCCTATAGGTTAATTTAGAATTTTATAAGAAACCTCAGTTCACAATCAGAATTCGAAAATCCGAAATTAGTTATGACTACTGATAACGCCAATTATTAAAATAAAGGATAATCTAGTTCTAAATTCACCGGTTCCAAAAGCTTAGTAAAAAAAACGTTTCCGTATTTATGTGTCATTACCATCCAGGAAATCACATAATCAAACGTCTTCAGAAAAATAATCATACCTACTACAGCATGGAACTTAATATAGCTACTAGTGTGCAGACTCCTGCTAGGTGATCTGAAGGAAGTAGGTAACAGGTTGTCACGGGAGCCGACCACGCTTCGGACACGACTATAAGAGCACCGAAGGTTTATTAGAAAATTGCTTTGTCATTATGTCATTTAAATCGCATAGAGTACCGTCGCTCTAGTGGAGTATTTCCTTTATCCTTTATGACGTCAGCACGTACCAATTAGGGTGTAGACTGAGTCCTCGGTTTCATTCCTAACTGTGAAATTATTCTCATTATTACATGAGACATGGTCTAAAATGTGTCTCTTTCTCTATGACAACATAAGTGCCAGCACCCTATTCTTTACTTGCATAACCGGTTTTTATAAGAGGATTTATTTAGTGTCCCCTTCCGTAAGATAATCTGGATACAAGGTCCAGTCCCATAAATGTGTTGAATAATGTCGTTATATTATTTTAAGGATGTTCTAGTGGCTCACGAATCGCTTCATGGTTTCCTTATTGTATATTAGTAGTTACCAGTTTACCGTGCATTTTTATTGGTAATAGCTGATGAAGTCAGGCTTAATAAAATTTTACATATGCGGCAGATCGACGTAATCCATCCTTTGTATCCATATTACATAATACTCGTTATTCTCTGTAATCGGTTTTGAATCTTACGGATAAATTGCAACTATTAAAATGAAGATAACATAAAATCTCAGCAGAATATTATTTTTAAACGGTTTTTATCCTATCATAATAATTACACCGCAGTGATTCATTGCTAAGTAAAATAAACCACACCCTAGAATCGATGTCACACACACACACATTACCACGCAGAGGTGTAACGGATAGCATAGGCCCAATTAATCTATAATATACTTACATATCCCAACGTGAGAGTTTCCCAAGGTCTTATAAGCTTTTTCGCGCATATTTTTGATATGTCACATCGCGCAGAACGTTTATTAAATCATTTACAACATAATTATACCTCTTTCAATAAGAAAAACAAAATAATGGAATAGTCCCGTTAATTACAATGACTTGGCGATTGCATAACTCATTTGGAAACAATTGTAGGTCAGACATTTAGTCTTTAATTATTGCGAAATGAAGACAATGTCATTGAAAAACGATAACACTTATCTGAAGTTGATACTTTGTTTTGAAGAAAAACACGTTCAATAGTCATTACAAATAATACCTACTTGAATTAATGCTAGCTGCATATGGGTAGGTCAGGTTAATCTTGGATTCACTTCAGAAGTACCAAAAAAGATAAATTCGGACTCTCGAATAATGATGGCAAAGCACGTAATAAGACAAGAGTGGTTCAGTACATATCTATTGCTTTCAATAGAAACTTATCGTAAATGATACAACATATGAGCTGTAAATTCAAACATCTCAATGAACGTGGAACAAGTAGCACTTTGATAATTAAAAATGCTTGGTTATTACTGCACTTGAGACGATTGATATCACTATTTGAGCTATCCAATCAGCCTGAGCCCATAAACAAATCGATTAATAAAAATAAAAGCGCAGGGTGCTGCCTTGAAAGTGTTCGCGTCTGAGGTTCGCGTAGATCTCGCTATTGTCAGTTATTCACGTTGCCAAAACAAACCCAGAGATAAACCGCATTTCCACTCGAAATATTTCTTACTGAAAAATGTGTAAGACCTACATAAAATTTATGGCCGCTGAAAATACCAATTGAACCATGAAATGTTATATCATTCAGGTTCTTATGGAAACATTTTATTCAATATTCTAGTGCTATACTCACACGCAGTTCCAAATATCCGTCTGTTTTGCATGGACAAACGGCAACCTTCTTTTTAATAATATTGCATAACTTCGGGTTTAGACATGGCGCACGTCCTCTTTTGAATCGATTTTACTTAGTGGAACATTTTAAATGCTTTAGAGATTCATAGAAAGCTTTTATGTAGCAAGTATTCAAGTTGTATGATAGAGGGAGATAATAATAGTGTATTGGCAGTGTCGCAGGCAGACGGTGTTTCTGTTCGCGGCTGGCGTCGTCACCACTCCGGCGTCACGCGTAGCGCTTCATTACTGTTATAAATAATTGTCTCATTCACACGCTACGTATCTACTACGATAGTAACCACAAAATTTCGGTATAAAGCAGTTTAGTGACCCTGACAGTGAATCTTCGGTCGCTGCCCCAAAACTTTGACAATATAATTATTTCGACTCTAGTGAAACATTGATTTACAATTTCAAACTGCGTAGCGATGGCCACTATACAAGTGAGCGCTCTATTTCTTTTGTCTGTGTTTATAGTGCTACACACACCTGGTAAATTTCTCGCAGCGGTGAATTATTGCCACAATAATAGCCAAATTCTGCCTACTTTTATAGTTTTTTATTATATATGTATATAATATACACACGTATATAATATAATATTCAAAAGGGATATCCGAAGAATAGGCAGACTCACATGTGTGATCATACTCATTTTCGCCGAAGATATAGATCGAAAAACGATATACTTACTGAACATTTAACATGGTATCGTGGTAAATCACTGTTCTTAATACAGAAAAGTCTACTTGGACACGCCGCCGGGGTTCGAACTACTTGTCCGTTATGGCTCGTTTTTATTTTAATCCATCAATGTTTAATAAATCTAAGTCATCGGAACCCATATTAACTTCAAGCTACATATTAGATCAACTATGTGTGTTCATGTATGAGGTAGTTCCAAATCGATGCTTCCCTCCACGGCACGAGCTATGTTTTATTTTCACTCGAACCTGTTTCGATTTTCCATCCGATATTCTGGTTTAACCTTTATAGAGATTATAAATGCGGTCGCTGGGGCCCGGGGGTGGCAACCTTGTCTTTTAGCTATTTATGTCGAGGGTTGTAGTGGGGGTTGGTCCGCATTGCGCATGCCCGGTGTGCGCGCCTCTTATGTAACTCGGGACGAACATGCCACGTAATATCGCCCCTATCCCAATTTCTTTGTAAGGATAACATCCTCTTTTACGTGCTTTGATATATTATGTCTCTATTACATATATTTTGTAGCCGAAAGCAATCGATTAGAGGAAAGAATCCATAAATAACCCGATCAATTATGCACGCCGACAGCCTCCGCAAAAAGAGAATCCCTTAGCCCAGATATATTAAATTATTCCACGTTTTGTCATAACGCGGTGCTGGCTTTTCATACTGTTGTGCCATTTTCCGTCGATAACCTTCATGGGAATTCAGGGCGCGGTTTAATGAGGCTTGCTATGAAAACGTTCATCAATTATCGACGGCGACGGCTGGCTTGTTTACGGCACCGGCAGCGCGGACGCATTTAGACTGTGTGTGACATTACTCCCTTCAATAAACAATGCGGACGTTAATTCCTACGCTAAAATAGGGTTTCAGCTCATTTCGACTAATTAATAAAATGTATCAACTTCTTACATACATCGGGGGCGTTTTATGTTGAGCCCTCCGCCTTTTACTGGCGGTAAATGTGGTATTTACGTATTGACAAAGGCAACATTTTCTGAACTTGTCAGTCAGAGCTTGACAATCAAGCAAAACACCTCAAAAAACATCAAGACAGACACCATAAATTGACGAAGGATGTGTGCCATGCCTGAAAGAAGGACACCCGACATTTGTCATGTTAGCACCTAAATACCTTCGGCTGAATACGGGTGTTTCGATAGCTTATTTCACTGTTTAGGACGTGTAGACGTCTGGTAGGTAAAGCTAAAGGTAGATGCGTATCATATTAATGGCAGATTAGCAATAAATATCAAGGACACCAGTTATATTCATGAATGCATATATGTATATGTAAAGTCAGCGATGCGCGGAGTAGCGTTGTCCTTACATACGCTCTCAGGTTCGCACGCGCAACTAGTTCAGATCAATTGAGCGCCATTGAGTTTCTGATCCCTCAGCCTATACAGCGTACGTTTGGCAAGGTTATACGCTCTATCGTCGTGTGCTGATCGCTTTGTATTTAAACGCTTTTCAACCTTTGTATACCAGTACATCTATACATTCACATTTGATTCACAATGTTATTTTAAGTACTTAGATTCCATGTAGATACGATATTTTGCGAATCGTTGGCGTAGAAAAATACATGTACATTTTCTTTTACCTTTCTTTAATGTATACATTGAATTATGTTATATCTAACTTAAGGTCGACTGGATGATATCCTTTCTTCTTTCAGTCGGTCTTAAAAATACCATTAGATCAGTTTCTAAGGAAAGGTATTGTATAGTTAAAAGTATGATGCAACAATTGTTTTCAATTATTTGTTTTAACATTTCAGTTTGCTGGTTATTATCCACAACTGTACAGTACCTTCGCCTTTCACCCTCGCCCTTCATCCAGAGCATGGCCCTAGTGCCGCCTAGTAGAATGTGTCTAGCCCCTAGTTGTATTTGCAGCATGGCCGCACCGACTCGTACCGCGTCGCCACCATCGGACCCATTAAGGACGATAATCGAACAGCTGACGGACAGTACAAGGTTTTTATTTTCATTTCCATCTTCCATTTTATCTCCCTGGGTGAAGTGTCAGCGTTCGTTGGACTACGAGCAGCTGTCGACACTAACTAATGTTATTGCATGACTATCATACTTATATCTTTTGTATTGCAATGCATATTGTCGTTTAAGTACATCTACAATTACGACCGATGCATAATTTGACATACAATGAGGAGTTCTCAAATAGTTTCAACTATGTTGAAAATTAACATTACTACATCGAATGTTACAGACACGCCGGAAACCCCCCGCGAAAAAACGGAAACCAGGAGATTTAGATGATCTCAAACAAGAGCTGGATATCGACTTCCATAAAGTAACGCCGGAAGAACTCTACCAAAGATTTCAAACTCACCCAGAAAATGTATGAAAAAGTCGCAATTTTTATACCTTATTGAAAGATGACCATAAATATTGCCAATGTATAATATTGTTGTGTTATTGCAGGGCCTTAGTCACGCAAAAGCGAAAGAGAATCTTGAGAGGGACGGTCCAAATGCACTCACACCGCCAAAGCAGACACCCGAATGGGTGAAGTTTTGTAAAAATTTGTTCGGTGGTTTCGCATTATTATTGTGGATTGGTGCTATTCTATGCTTTATTGCCTACGGAATCCAGGTTAGTTTGCAATTTTATATATAGATAGGCGATATCGTTCGCGTTTTCTGGATTAGGAATTTGACGGGTAACGTTACTTCCAGGCGAGTACTGTGGAAGAACCGGCAGACGACAACTTGTATCTCGGCATCGTATTGGCAGCGGTAGTTATTGTGACCGGTATCTTCTCGTACTACCAGGAAAGCAAGTCCTCTAAGATCATGGAATCCTTCAAGAATATGGTCCCTCAGTTTGCTACCGTTATTCGTGAAGGCGAGAAGCTTACCCTGCGTGCTGAGGATCTGGTGCTTGGTGATATTGTTGAGGTAAATTCAAAAGTTTCAAGATTTATAACTACTATAATTTATAACATTGCGTAATGATCTCTAGTACGTCACATAGCCTTAATCACTTATCACAATTTCATAGGTGAAGTTCGGTGACCGTATCCCCGCTGATATTCGCATCATCGAGGCACGAGGCTTCAAGGTAGACAACTCAAGTTTAACCGGTGAATCGGAACCCCAATCCCGTGGACATGACTTTACCAATGAGAACCCATTAGAAACCAAGAACCTGGCATTCTTCTCTACCAACGCTGTCGAAGGGACTGCTAAGGGCATTGTGATTTGCTGTGGTGATAACACGGTGAGTGGTTGAATAGATTCTAGTACCGTATTAACTATAGCCAAGGTTTCAGATACAAGATATCACTATAATTTTAAATGTGACTACGCTTTGGCCTTATTATTTATTCATTTAATATTTATGCACAATTCAAGTACAATGGTGGACTTAATGCTAAAGCATTTTCTACCAGTCAACCACCGTTGACAGGAGAAACATGGAAGCGGGTGTGCACAGAAGAATTAGCTTAATTTGTTGATAGATACTGTATATATTACCTTATTGGTGGTATTCAATAAATATTACCAATAATTTAGGTGATGGGCCGCATCGCTGGCTTGGCATCTGGTTTGGACACTGGCGAGACACCCATTGCGAAGGAGATCCACCATTTCATCCATCTGATTACCGGCGTGGCTGTGTTCCTCGGAGTAACATTCTTCCTAATCGCCTTCATCCTTGGCTACCACTGGCTCGACGCTGTCATCTTCCTTATTGGTAAGATAATCCCTTTATCAGCCGTCGTACTTGTGTTTCATGTTATCTTCCTAGTATTCATAAATAATACTGTACTGTGTTGATTGGAGATATAGACAAAATTTTATTATGTATGAGAAAAATCATGTAATGCCCATGATGGGTAATGCATATTTTTCTAAAATAATACTAATAATTAATTTTGAAAAATAATCCTTTGCGCATACGCAGTGGTTTCGCGGACTAGTAATAATTGTTAAAATACCCGGTGAAACTTAAAGCTTCGAGTCATTATAAAATGACCGAAACCTAAACTACCGAAATCCATGCAGGTATCATTGTCGCCAACGTACCTGAAGGTCTACTGGCCACGGTAACCGTATGTCTGACACTGACTGCCAAGCGAATGGCCTCCAAGAACTGTCTGGTGAAGAACTTGGAAGCTGTCGAGACCCTGGGCTCCACCTCTACGATCTGCTCCGACAAAACCGGAACCTTGACCCAGAACCGGATGACTGTGGCTCACATGTGGTTCGATAACCAGATCATTGAAGCTGATACTACTGAGGATCAATCTGGCGTTCAATATGGTAAGCCCCCTAAATCTTGACTTCAATTCATAGTCCACTAGCTATGCCCAGCAATTTCATGAGGGCTGAACTTTATCTATTCTAACATTATGAATGCTCGAACTTTAGCATCTCTGGTTATATATATTTTTGGTCTAAAACGATCCTATGTCTTATTCCAGACTATAATTTTTGGTTTATATTTCATCCAATTGTATTTAGTAGTCTTTCTGCTGTGATTGGGTAACATATGTACATCCATCCATCCATTTATCAATCTATGTAAACTTTCCCATTTTTAATATTAGTATAGGTACTTAGGTATATCTGTCTCAACATCTGTATGCAACTCATGTTTCATTCAAATTTAGTAATTATTGCATTAGCAATAAGTTTAAGAATTGTTATTGAAGATATTGAAGAACTACAGATATTTATTTTATCTCGCAGACCGCACTAGCCCCGGATTCAAGGCCCTCGCCAAAATCGCTACTCTTTGCAACCGCGCCGAGTTCAAGGGTGGCCAGGACGGTGTACCGATTCTGAAGAAGGAAGTGGCTGGTGACGCTTCAGAAGCTGCCCTTCTCAAGTGTATGGAGCTTGCCCTCGGTGACGTGCTGTCGATCAGGAAGCGCAACAAGAAAGCCTGCGAGATCCCCTTCAATTCCACCAACAAGTACCAGGTTTCGATCCACGAGAGCGATGATCCCAGCGACCCTCGCCATCTGCTAGTGATGAAGGGTGCCCCTGAAAGGATCTTGGAGCGTTGTAGTACCATCTTCATTGGCGGAAAGGAAAAGGTAACTATTGTTCGGTTTCTAACTTTAGTATTCTTCTTTAGGGCTCAAAATTAAACGTGACCATTTCCCAAGGTTCTGGACGAGGAAATGAAGGAAGCTTTCAACAACGCGTACCTAGAGCTCGGTGGGCTTGGCGAGCGTGTGCTCGGTTTCTGCGACTTCCAACTGCCATCGGACAAGTTCCCCATTGGCTACAAGTTCAATACTGACGACCCTAACTTCCCCTTGGACAACCTTCGCTTCGTCGGCCTCATGAGTATGATTGATCCTCCCCGTGCTGCCGTACCCGATGCCGTCGCCAAATGCCGATCAGCTGGTATCAAGGTATGAGAAAGTTACTAGCAACAATTTAGTCTTCAAAATTTTCTTTTTTAAGAACATCTATGTATCAAATCAGCCATTGAATCCAAGTTTTACAGTTTTTTTATATATTCCTACCTACCAAGTTGTTTGAACTGAAAGGTAAGAATGAATTATAATTGTGCTGTCTTGTAGGTCATCATGGTCACCGGTGACCACCCCATCACTGCCAAGGCCATCGCTAAGTCTGTAGGCATCATATCCGAAGGCAATGAGACTGTTGAAGACATCGCGGCGAGGTTGAACATTCCAGTATCTGAAGTGAACCCGCGGGAGGCTAAGGCGGCTGTCATCCACGGAACTGAGCTCAGGGAACTGAACTCCGATCAGCTTGACGAGATTCTCAAGTGAGTAGCTGAAAACCAACGGAGATGAAAAACATATTTTAATTATAGAATCTCCACTTAATAAGCATATTAATTAGTATGTATTAGTGAAGAGGAAAAGCACTCTACTCTCTCTGCCTTCCCGTTAAAAACCCAGGGTTGCTATGCCTTCATATTTTAATGTACAAGAATCGCAATGGCCGATTTCTTTTTTTATAAGACAGGTGGCAAATAAGCATGCGATCCGCTTTATGGTAAGGGGTTACCGCTGCCTATGGACGCTTACAACACCAGATGCGCATAGTCGCCTGCAACGCAAGGCGCAACCTTGATGCAGTTATACCAAACCAATGAGTATTTCTGAACGTATACAGTGATTAATCATACCGCACGAATGCTCAAAGGTACCATACGGAGATCGTGTTCGCCCGCACTTCGCCCCAGCAAAAGCTGATCATCGTCGAAGGTTGCCAGCGTCTCGGCGCCATCGTGGCTGTCACCGGTGATGGTGTGAACGACTCCCCTGCTCTCAAGAAGGCTGACATCGGTGTTGCCATGGGTATTGCTGGCTCTGACGTGTCGAAGCAGGTAGGTGACAAGCTGGCAACACATTTATTTTATATGTTGTACATTTATTTATAATTTTGAATAGTTTTAAAAGCTATTGTTTATATGTCACTGTAAAATTTGTAAATACCATCCCACTCGGAAAATTCCAAACTATGGACACAGAGGAACAGCCTAAAGACAGTTGGCAATTTGATACCCGTTAGATTGACCACCGAAAAATAATGCGTTAAATTGTAATCATTGTGTTATGGTTCACAATCTATCCACTGTTTTCAATCTTGCGAGATAGATTATAATCTAACGATATTTACAATTTAACTGTGTCATATACGTTTATAAGTATCAATGTTGAGAGCCATAATCCGTTGTAGGCCGCCGACATGATTCTCCTGGACGACAACTTCGCTTCTATCGTCACTGGCGTGGAGGAAGGCCGCCTCATCTTTGACAATCTCAAGAAGTCGATCGCGTACACACTCACCTCCAACATCCCGGAGATCTCTCCCTTCCTCGCTTTCATCCTGTGCGACATTCCCCTCCCTCTCGGCACTGTCACAATCCTTTGCATCGATCTTGGAACTGACATGGTAAGTCGCACTCTATATTTTAACTGTTATGGTCTATTTTACAATGCCTTGCGTATTGCAAGAAAATCTGATACGATATTCGCGAAATTATCATCGATTACTGCGTATGAACACTTCTTGCAATACAGCAAACGGATACAATAAAATTACATTTTACCTGAACTATTTCGTCAAAAGTTCTTGACACTTGTTTTCCAACTGTTATTTGTAGTTTGTTTTTACTCGGGTGATGGTAAATCTGTGAATTCGTAATTGTCACTTGTATATGTTGACAAATGACAAATATATGTAGACAAATTGTCTTTGCTGATAATAAAATTCTTTAAACCTTTTTATAACAGTTGTGAGAGACAAGCAAATATGACACTTATGTCTTTCAGCCAAGTCTTCGCAGGATGAGTTTACAGTATATATGTTTAATCAGCGATTGACACTAGGTCCCGGCGATTGCCCTCGCGTACGAATCCGCCGAGGCAGACATAATGAAACGCCCGCCTAGGAACCCATTTTGCGACAAACTTGTCAATGAGAGGTCTCTATTACGTATTACACTAATACGCTGCCAAATAACCCTGGTTTTAAACTAATGACGTGGATGTTGTCTTAATATCGTGATGAGTGTTTTCTTAATATAAGCCTTATTTTACATCATCACAACGCTCTTATTTCGGTAACAAGCAATATCGCCTCAATCAATATGAAAATGCAGTTGTGATTACGTAAAATAAATTACTGTTACAATGTGTGAAAATTTGGTGTCATACATTTTCTACTAAACCGAGCTGCAGCGGAGTTGATGGAGTTACCACTAATATTATGAAATGTGTCAAACCTAAAGTGGACTCTATTAGTTAACAATGAGAGTCTATACTGTGTTTTGTTTGGTCTAACCCGTTTTAACCTGGTCGAGCCATTGAAAACGTATGTCGACTGCAGTTGAAGTTATATACAGTGAGACAGACACAACACACTGATGTCACCACAGTCATCATCATCTCATAGCTCTCGTCATATGAAACTGATATCACAGTGTTCATTGTGGTCGACCTATGAAGTACTGACCACCATCATCCATCTCTCATTCGATTAATTTTGAGTTTTGTTACATTCCGAATAAGGGCCATGAAACAAATTCATTTCATGATCAACATGTTTGTGTTAATTTTTGTTTTCTACAATAGTTAATAAGGGTATCAAGTGGTCGCAAGCACACGCTACCGCCGTTAAGGCTGCTCACTAAAAGTGGAGAAAGACGTGTGTGGCGCGTGTTATTGTGGCGTCTGCTTGCGACACGCTTGTTGTATGTTCGATGTTGTGCGGTGTGACACGTGCGTGGCGCACACGCTTGCCGTGCCTCAGCCGGCCTCCGCTCACATGGCTAGTGTTTGTGTAGGTGCCCGCCATTTCCCTGGCTTACGAGGAGGCCGAATCTGACATTATGAAGCGACAGCCGCGTAATCCTTTCACTGATAAACTTGTTAACGAGAGGTAAAATATGACGAGTGAACTCGCTCGTTCAAAGATATTATATAATATTCTATCCGCTATATGCTTGCTACCACGTGTAAGTTAGTCTTCCATGTGAAGTTTGGTTGTTGCCTGCGGTGTGTGGACGGTGTCCTATAGGTATCCGACTCTAGCTCAGGGTACTCGAGACAACAATAGCACTGCTCCTAATTTTCTGGCTTGCGTTGTCTTTTTGAATATTTTCTACTAACAATATTCTCTACTTCCTATTAACGTTACCAACTAACGTAGCTTGATGTGGTATGGAACAACGTGTTTCGACAAATTCGCATCTATGTACATTCTGTTCATATTTATAAACGCATTGTTCCATTGTATTTGCTTTCACTCGTTTGAATGTTGTAAACTTGTCATTGTGTGGGTGTGGTCGCTAAAGGTAAGTTCGGTGTCCCGTTGTCGTTGTCTTATCGTGCATGTATAAGAACATCTTATTTACTTATTCGTTTATTCTATATTGTACTTTCTCATTTCTTACCTGTCATAACTTCCATGCACACCATGACACACACTTTTGTTTGACACGTGATATCGCATCATTCCGATCTTGCCACTAGACACAGGCTTCATCGCATCACACAAACCCATATATATAGCTAGGTGTCAATTGTATAGCCTAGGTACAGCGACACGATATTATATACTACATATGTATATGTACGCTAGGGCTTACTCTTAATATCTATCACTAGAGTAGTATCCACATTTTGTACTGTCTCTAAGGGCCGATTATATGATCTCTTTTGATATTTTAATCACGCATATTTATCTAATTATTACCTACTAGCAATTTTATGAGTAAATATTGTAAGTATAGATACGTAATACGAATACCGTAAATTGTAATGTATAATTTGTTTATGCTATTATTGATCACTTGTGTCGCTAGAGGTAGTGTATTTGCGACGCGTGGGGTGTGTACGTATATTTATTATGTATAAGCGACGCGCGCTCGTCGGCCCGTGTTGGTATGTGCTCATTGATTGGTGTTGCCGAAGGTGCCTGCTATATCATTGGCGTACGAGGCGCCCGAGTCCGATATCATGAAGCGGCAGCCGCGGGACCCTTACCGCGACAACCTCGTCAACAGAAGGTTGGCCTCGCACACCGCCCGCCGCGCCTGCACTAAGTGGCGCCGGCTACGCTTACTAGTTCCCATTTGGGTGTTAACACAATGACTAGCCCACTGTTCGTTGGCATCGGTCGGTGAGATGACACGTGCATATGGTGCGGCTACTCGTGGTTCAACAGTACCATATGAAACTTGATGTGGAAGAGTGATTTTGCCCCCTGTATACAGCTGAACAGCTATTTGGTCTGCCCTCCGTTCGGCTTTGGTACTCCTATTAGAGCCCCGACTCCAATCTACTCAAATTGAATGCCGTACTCAATGATACACAATAAATATACAGAAACAACGTATTTTCTTCTAAACTTTAGATTTCTTGAAAAGTTTTTTTATAGAAATCTATTTTTTATTCTTTAGAATTAGAGGAGTTAGTTCTTGATATCTATTAATCTTACAACCTTCACTCTTCCATATTTAAAAGTTAGCGGTTGAATAAAAATAGTTCATTGCAATGCAGTGGCGAAAAAATGCACGTTTAGAAAAAAAAATAGAAGATTATTATTATTCCTAGAGTCTGTCATAGAAGACGCACTAGTGGTTAATTTTTGTGTGTGAGTTTTCATGTTAGTGTAGATCGTAGAGAAACATACGAATGGTGAAAGGTATATTTTTTTACATTTTTTTAAGGAATGTCTTAGGCGACGAGGAGCATTCTCATATTGTAATTACTTAGTTTCTCAATATATTTTCTAATAGAGATTTATTTATATGTATTATATTGTATATATATATATATCTATATATATATATTTATATGTGTATTCTATCTATACATTTATATTTATTAAAATATAGTATAGTATAGCACGAAGCCATGCGGTGGATCACTACGCTACAAACGCTTTTGAGCCTCACGAACTTACACAACACTGTTTAGGGCTAAATATATATAGCTATTCAAGTTTTGGTTGGAGTTCAGCTTACATTTATACCTTAGCGACGTTCCAGATATATTTTCTCTGGAGATTCAATGCAGTGTGATTGAACCTTTACGCAATATATCGTGTCAATATTATTTGACTAATACCTACACTGAAAGTAAATCTGGACATATCTTCTAAGAGCTTTCTCTGCAGTTTCTAACTATCCTTTGCATGTCTGTTAATCTCTGAGTGGTACAAATTTTAATGTCACGGGATGAAAACAATGTGTTTAAAGACGGTTCCTTTTTTAAACTACATATTATAAAAAATAACTTCGACAAATAAGTTTAGATGTAAAGAGATTTTATTTAAAAAAATACGATAAGCATTACGCATTGTTTCCATTTCTCATATTGTTGTACAATGAAATGAGGGTTCAATTAATCTATTAATATATTTAATTTATCGATACTGTATAACTTAAAAAGAAAAACAATAAGGTTCGAACCCTCATTCTGGAAAGTTTAATGTAAAAAATACCCAAATCGCTTTCAAGAGTCCGTAAATCCAATTTCAATCAATATTAATATATAATGTTGCATCTTTGCAACAAGCACAGTTGCATAATAAATTGAGCACTAAATTATCACAAATAAAGTTAGGAATTGCTTGATTCGACTCGGTTGTACACGTTCATCGAATGATATGCTGGTGCGGGTGTTGGCAGGTTGATTTCTATGGCTTACGGCCAGATCGGAATGATCCAAGCGGCTGCTGGATTCTTCGTGTACTTCGTGATCATGGCTGAAAACGGATTCCTACCGATGAAGCTCTTTGGTATTAGAAAGCAGTGGGACTCGAAGGCTATTAACGATTTGACTGACTCCTATGGACAGGAATGGGTAAGCATTCACATTCATAGATTTAATTACACGTACACTTTATATAACTACATGTAGACTCAATTTAATTATACGTAGACTATATCTACACTACACACTACGAACATTGCAAGCTGTAACATTCCATGAATAGTCAGGCAGACAATTTCTGTTCATCATTAATTGATCATT
>JACCPG010000414.1:54547-94912 GCA_016069955.1 Drepana arcuata | reverse complement strand
ACTCTAAATTATTTTATAAAATTTACTGTTACAACTACATTCTAACTATTCTTGAGAACGGATTCTTGAGAACGAGGGAACGGGTGGTCTCCATGTCCACTGTTCGTCAGCGATCATCGTGAACCGAGGGCGTAACACGTATATACAATTTATTTATTTATTTATTTACGTAACTAAAACGGCATAATATACCAATTACCAACACTTATTACGATAACAATTATTCATCATATCGACGGAGGCTGTATTTTACATCCAACCTGTCCTAATATGAATTTAATTTGTACATAAACAAAAATACAATAATTATGTAACTAAATCAAAGAAATAAATGAAGAACATCAGATCCCCACGACCCTAGAGTTTTGACCCCAAAAGCCACAAAATATAACCATTCGAATAAAACCTTGCTTTATTTATAAATTAATTTTATTTGTTAAAAGCTGTAGTGGCCGAGTGGTTTGAGAGTTGCCTGCAACACAGTGATTGCAAGTTCGAATCTCGACTGTACATATGAGTTTTCAAATCAAATCAAATCAAATCAAAATCTTTTTATTTCACATAGGCCCAGGTGGGCACTTATAAAACGTCGAAAAAAGAGCACGGTTCGGGTTGGTCGCTTCCATGGAGAAGAACCGGCAAGAAACTCCATGGTTACTCTTTTCAAATCATTAGGCATATACAACAATAATATTTTTTCGTTACAGCAATAGTACCCAAGTATGGGGGAACAACGTAGGCCCGACAATAGGTCGCTGCTTACTATACAAAGCATACATAAAACAAGATAATTATAACAATGTTAGCAAGATCTAAGAATCTACAAAGCCTACAATGTTCTCACATTCACAAATTAGACAAATTAAACAAGTGACACAAATATTGTCATCAGTACTGTAACTAATTCTGGTCAAGATATTGAATAAATTAAAATAAAAAAAAGTAAAATTATTATTGTAAAAAAAAACCCGAAATGAGAAAAGAAAAGATTCAGAATAGTTAGAGACATCCACAAATTTGTACCGTTTATGAGCTACCAAGGAAGCCGCATGCGCAGAAGGAACTAGAGCCAGACTTCTTTATCTTCAACGTAGTCCTTGATTTTATAATATGCTTTTTTAATCATAACACGTTTGATAACGTTTTTGAACTTTACATCGGTCAGTTCTATAACTGACTTTGGCAGCTTGTTGTAAAAGCGTATACTATTTATAATAAAAGACTTGCTCGTTTTTGTTAATCCATATTTCGGGATTACAATTTCATGTTTACTGCGGGTATTTTTATTATGGCAGTCGCTTTTAATTTTGTAAATCCCTCGATTTTTGCGGACATATAAAATACATTCAAAGATATAGAGTGAAGGCAAAGTGAGTATGTCGATCTCTTTAAATTTCTCTCTGAGAGACTCGCGAGGACCCATGCCATAGATCGCGCGGACCGCCCTCTTTTGTAGAATGAAAATTGAGTCAACGTCCGCCGCTGATCCCCACAGCAGAATGCCATAGGACATAATACTGTGGAAATAAGCATAGTATACTAGCCTAGCTGTGGCTACATCAGTTAAATGCTTTATTTTCCGTACTGCATACGCAGCTGAACTTAACCGACCGGAAAGTGTTCTAATGTGCGGGCCCCACTGCAATTTTGAATCGATGGTAATTCCTAGGAATACAGTTTCCGCTATAGCATCAAGTTTGTTGCCGTCAAGATGTAAATTCAGATCCCGTTGTGTTACATTTGGTAAAGAGAACTTAAGACATTTCGTTTTGTTTGGATTCAGTAAAAGATTATTAGCTGCGAACCATTTCGAGAGAACAGTTAAACTTTCATTAACATGCAAGACATTTGTATTTTTCCTATCTATTTTAAAAATTAGCGATGTGTCATCAGCAAAGAGAATAATATCCGATAACTTGGCCATCATATAGGGGAGATCATTGATATAAACAAGAAATAGAAAAGGACCGAGAATTGAACCTTGGGGTACGCCCATCTTGACTAAGGACCCGGAGGACGTCGCCCCATTTACATTAACTTTTTGCTGTCTGTTTGATAAATATGAGAGAACAAGATCAGCAGCGAGTCCACGAATACCGTAGTGGTGTAATTTACATATCAGTGTGTTGTGGTCGACGCAATCGAACGCTTTCGAGAGATCACAGAATATACCAATGGCATCCTGGGACTTCTCCCAGGATTCCAGAATGTGAGTGACGAGTTTTACTCCCGCATCCGTTGTCGACCTACGCTTCGTGAAACCAAACTGTTGACTATGCAGAATGCCGTTTGAGTTGAAATGATATGACATCTGGTCCAACGTGATTTTTTCATAGATTTTACTCAATGCTGGAAGCACAGATATAGGTCTATAACTAGAGCGATCATTCTTACAACCCGATTTAAAAATTGGTACTACTTTACTATGTTTCATTAGATCAGGAAACTCGCCACTGTCCAAGCATTGATTGAATATGTCTGCTAGGACAGGAGCGATTGATTCAATGATATCTCCAAGAACCTTAACGGATATTCCCCATAAGTCTTCAGTATTTTTTATATTGAGACTTTTAAACGCGGATTTAATTGTACTTGTACTTATTGTTTTAAATTTGAAGTCTTGTATGTCCTCAGTAAAGTTTTCTTTTAAAAGAGCTTCAGCTAATGTCGAAGAAGAGGGGAGAGATTTTGTAACTTCCACTGGAATATTCGTGAAGTAATTTTCTAGTGTCTCCGCCACTTCTTGTTTATCAGAAATGGTCCGATTATCTATTTTCAACGACAATTCATTCTGATCTTGTTTTTGTGTCTTTCCAGTTTCTCTGTTAATAACTTGCCACACAGTTTTTATTTTATTATTAGAAATACCTATTTTATTAGTTATTAATAGTGATTTTGCTTGAGCGCAGACACTTTTAAATATTTTTGAATAGTTTCTAACATAATTATGGAAAGCTGGATCTGTAGTTAGAGATTTTTCATAATATAAATTGTATAAATTATCTCTGCTTTTTCTTATTCCCGCAGTGGCCCATGCACTAAATTTTGATTTAGAATTTACTTTAACTGTTTTCAAAGGACATATTTTGTTGAATTCCTGGCAGACTTTAGAAAATAATGTGCCGTAGTTAATATTGGGGTCCTTTGAATCAAAACTAGTGTTTGATAGGTTGTTTACAACATTATCATTAAATGATTTTAATTTATTTTTCGTAAGAGGTCTAATTTGAACAGTTTTAGCAAAGTCTATCTTTTTGCCTAGATCAAAAGATACAAGTTGACCAGTATGGTCTGACCTAATGCCACTAATTAAGAACGAGTTTTTAACGTTACAATTAGTAAATACATTATCTATGCATGAAGATGATGTTGCTGTTATTCTAGTTGCTTCATTAAATATATATTTTAAATTGAATGATTTAAGCAATGAGATAAGCTTACATTTTTCGGGTGAATTAACTAATAAATCAATGTTGAAGTCACCACAAACAAAAACTAATTTGTTATCTCTAAAAAGTTTGCTTAATATTTCTTCCATTGTAATTAAGAACAACGGCAAGTTTGAAGCTGGTGGTCTATAGACACATAAGAAAGTATGCCCCTCAACCTCTGCACATGCTACCTCACATAAGCGATCAATAGAGTAAGCAGTGATATCCTTTCTTTCCTTATATTTGAGACAGCTATTACAAAGTATCAAGGTACCACCACCCACTGTGGATCTGTTGAACGCGCTGGCAACTGAAAAATTATGTACATTAAACAACATCCTATCTGGTTTTAACCAAGTTTCACTAAAACATAAAATATCCATGTGGTATCTATCTACTAACATTTCCACGTCTAAAATTTTGCCGGAGAAGCGATTTATGTTCTGGTGATACAGTAAAATATTATTATCTGTCTTCTCTTTTGTCGGCTCTAAAAGTTTAAAGAATGTATAACAGTATTATCCGAGATACTAGATAATACTGATTCATCACTTAACCTAGTCTTAGTTAAATTTTCATTAACTACGTGTATATTGTAAGCTAACAATGTAGCCAGTAAATGTTGACTTTTTTTGGGAAGAAACATATCATCCCAGGTCAAAACAAAATCTCTAACAAAATTGTTAGTATCAAAAAACAATAAACGGTCACTTTGACGACAAGATAAAATATGCATCAAGTTATTTAGGCTAGAAATATAATCATTTTCTTGAGCAAGTAAATTGTTTGAATATGGCAATGCACATAATATTAATTTGCCTAATCTTAACTTAAGTAGGGAATCAATACCATTAACTAAGTCCTTTTTAGATATACTAAGGCTATTTCCAATTAGTAGAATGACAATACTTTGCTCATTTAATTGAGTATGTTGAATTTTATTTTAGCTGAAGTTATTTACCGTGATTGAAAAAACTTGCTTGATGAAAGCAACGAGATCACAGAAAGCACTTAAACAATATATATTGTTAAATTTCCTTAGGCCTATTCTCATTGCAGGTGATTTTACCGACCCATTCATCACGGCTCTCTTTATTAAAGTAACGAGGTATTTTACTCTGCAAATAAAATTTTATAGCGCGACGAAAGCACTGTAAGCATTTCGATTGCATGCGGTATCAAAATCGCACAGTAATTACAACATATAGTTGCATCTGGCTTCAGGCTACCGAGCCAAATGTGCCATATGCAAGCAATTTTCAATTTGGCTTCAATCTGTATCGATATTGCTAAGGTTCTATCCAATCAACGTCGGTTATGAATACGGAAGAAAAACAACAAATTTGCCCGCCACGGCGCCCTAAGCATATGCAATTTTAAACATCATAGAATTTACGCCAAGCAATACGCTTTTTAATCGACCGTTTGCAATAGTGACATGGTTGTATCGGCTGCAACGCCGCCAAATACGACCGTGTCGTTGCAAGCAATTTTCAATTTGGCCCCAGAGCCACCTGCTAGTGTTCACTGCAATATTAATCCCACAGCGATGCTCGCATGCTAGTCTAAGAGACAGCAGAAGATTCTTTTACCATATATGTTTAAATTAATCATCCTTGTTACTGAAAAAGTTATTTACTTTTGAAAATTCCACCCAAATTGTACTAGACATCGTAACTAACCAAGAATATTTAAACTTACATATATAAATTACGCGTCACGTTGTTTGTCCGTGATGGACTCCTAAACTATTGAACCGATTTCAATCAAATTTGCACAATGTATGCAGTTTGATCCAAGTTAAAAGATAGGATAGCTTACATCACAATTGGATTCGATAGGTGGTGCTGCGATCGTGTTTCAGGCAGTCATCCGGGCGAAGTTGGTCGGGACAGCTAGTAAACTTATATAAATAGATGTATACATATACTTCTTTACTGGCACAGTTACGGCTGTGTGCTGCAGGCCTTCCTGGACAGGCGGCTGTAGCTGTTGGAGATCCCTCGTGCGCGTAATCTGATTAAATTGGCGCCTATAACGCGAGTGCTACGGACACTCATGCGATCGCACCAAGGGCGGATTTGTTTTCGTGCTCGTTGAATGAGTCCACATGGGCCACAATGGTATATGTTTGTATTGATAAAGATTAGGTTTTATTTAAAAGTTAATAATTATAGTTAGACTTAAGTACAAAATTTTTTGTGATAGGACACAAAAGAAGTAAATAACATTTTAAAAAATTACATCCTAGGTTGAAAATATTTTACCTTAATTTAGTTTATTTACTATTCTATTCACTTTTATTCACTAGAATTTCTCATTAAAAGGGAATAACAGCACAAGTCTATTCTATCAATGATCTCATGATTCATCATAAATAACATATAAAATACGAAATACTCTAAAAGTATGCCAGCTCCTGGACTAGAGGATGCGTGAATGGAATTCCAGCGGTAGAGATGGGAATTGGTAGAAGCTCGGTGTCTACGTATCGAGCTATTGGTTATTATTTCTATCGGAAATAAATTATAAAACGTGCCGATGTATCGCTTCCGAGACCGGCTTGCAGTAGCCAACGTGAGCGGGGTGTGTAATTAAGGGTGAAATTGCTTTGGCTATGAGCGTTATTTCTTTCTTTACCCCTAAGCCAATTTGGTCACCGAAACCACAACGATTTTACTATTAATTTTACACCTTAGAATAAAAATAATCCACAAGACCGAGTCACGATGATGGAACCTGTTACAAGCATCGCCTATAGACGCTTGGCAGGATATCTGGAATTTCTTATTAGACTTATGGAGGATCATTATGATGTTGCACTGTAAAGCAAGTGGTGTTTTATATCCCTTAAGAACTACGGTGGAATTCTGCCCAATAAATTTCCCTTGTCTTTAATTAGGCCTGCTATTTGTTCGGCGTAAAATTAGTTATAGGGACAAATAGTTAACCTATATACGTGTTATCTCTGTTAAGAAATTCATTAGCAACGTTCTTATTTCGTATTCGTTTCAGAAGTTCAGCTGTTTCGGCATTCCCATTTTTTGTGTGATGATGATAACATGTATGGAAGTTTTTCCAGCATGCGTGAAACTTAACAGACAGATAGACGTGAGCAGAATACTGACAGTAATTTTCGATACAGATATATGCATTTTATCGTCATTAGGGATTATAGTCACAAATCACTACAATTTATAAAACAGTCCACCGCCGCATATGTCTGGTCGATCGTGATAAGTTCAAAAACATCTGAACTTTCATGCAGTTTCAGTAACAGGGTGGCTCATGAGAAATAACTGGATTTGATGTAAATAAGTTGAAATACTAATTATTACATACATACACGCCAAGTCCCTAACGGGGTAGGCAGAGGGTATAAAGCGCCAGTTCTCTCTAGACTTACATACCACTTTCGCTTCGTCCACATTCATTCATCAGTCTCTTCATACATGCTCGTCGGTTTCGAGTACTCTTAACGTTCCCGTCCTTGAGCGTCCGATCGATTTGATCCAGGTAGTTGGAACGTGGCATAATTATGGAACTAATTATTAACTTAAGTAATAAGATGATTAATTATTATTAAAGTAATAAATATTAAAAATGGTCTTGGTGGCCGAGTGCTCCGAGTAATTGCCTGCAATACAAAGATCGCGAGTTCGAATCCCAACCAATGAGTTATCGAAACTTTCCTGTAGTGATTAGTCACACCACGAGCTCTTACGGTGAAGGAAAACAACAAGACAAACCAGCATACGTTTGAGAAGTAATTTAAAGACGTATAGTTGTGCTTGTAAAACGTGATGAACTCACAAACACGTTGGCACTTATAATACATCTTCGGTGAAAAGGTGTGTGGAACTTCCTACACACCTCTGCCTCTTGGAAAACTCTTGTGGGCGTATATAGGTAACTATAAAAGTGTTGGAAAAAGTCAACCCACCTGGGAGCTTCCATGGAAAACCGTGCCTAATCCCTTTGAGATATAATAAAACAGTGTATGCACGGTAATTGTGAAGCCGGCAGGGTCGCTACTAATCTATAGTTAAAACTTTGTTCATTTTTTTCTAGCAAACTGAAGTTTCGGAGAGCTTCTTAAAGTTGGTACAAAATACAGGATCGTCTAAGCCGGCGATATAAAGTTGCAAGTGTAGTAAGAGCTTCATTGCGAGTCAGTGGAGAAATGAATGAATCGTTAAGAATTTTTTTTTCATACCAATGCCAGTAATTATTTATTTACAAGCTCTCAGGTATATATATCCTCACGTCTTGACATAAAGGTCCCAGAAGGGGTAGGCAGAGGTGTATAATAATAATAATAATAAATACTTGGGACAATTCCACACAAATTGACCTAGTCCCAAATTATGCAAAGCTTGTGTTATGGTAACTAGACAAAGATATATTTACTTATATATAATAATATATCCTCACGCCTTCCCACAAGGGTCCCCGAAGGGGTAGGCAGAGGTGTATAGGTAATACCCACACACCCACTTTCCGCCAGAGGTATATTAGGTGCCAACGTGACAGATGGCGAGTCCATCGCCGTTACTCAGGCACGGCTATACATACGCCTTTGAATTTCTTCTCAGACGTATGCAGGTTTCCTCTCGATGTTTTCCTTCACCGTAAAGCTCGTGGTGTGAATAATCACTACTTTACTTATATAGATAGATATATACTTAAATACATAGGACATCCAAGACTAAGGTACAAATATTCGTGTTCATCACACAATTATTTGCCCGCAGCGGAATTCGAACCCGCGACCTCAAGTGTCGCAGTCAGGAGTTCTAACCACTAGATCAGACGGTCGTCAAATATAGGGAATACCCACACACCAACTTTCCGGCGAGATATATAAGGTGCCAACGTGATAGATGGCGAGTCCATCGCCGTTACTCAAGCACAACTATAGATACGCCTTAGAATTGCTTCAGACGTCTGCAGGCTTCCTCTCGATGTTTTCCTTCACCGTAAAGCTCGTGGTGTGACTAATAAACTGTACATAAGTTCAGAAAACTCATTGGCACAGTCCGGGATTCGCACTTGCACTGTTTGAGCTGCAGGCAACCAACAGAACCACTCGGCCACGACACATCTCATATACCACGGCAAAACCTGTACAAATCGTATGAGTTCACAGTAAAATCTAATGGCTCATACTTTGTTAAATCTCTCGGTGTGACAGGTTCGTTATGAGTTCGTATATTATTTAAAACACTTTGTGTAACTTTTTATACCAGTCTATCGGCGGTTCCCTGGGGTATTATTCTATACTTTATTACCCAGGACCACAATGCAGGCGTAAGCTGTACCGACCGTGGAGTAATCGTACTATATGCTTATATTGTTACAGTTGTTCATATTTTTAGGGTGGCGAACAAGCAATCGCTCAACCGCTCGAGTAAGCGGCTGATACCGTCTATGAACGCTTGTTATCCCAGGGGTCACTCTCGGAAGTTTCCAATCCTGCAGAAATCTTTTCTTTCACACCCTTTTTGTAAAGTTCAAAATCTTTTGCCGTGGAGCCGTGTTGGCCGAGTGGTTCGAGTAGTAGCCTGCGACACGAAGATCGCAAGTTCGAATCCCGACTGTACCAATGAGTTTTTCTGAACTTAAGTACAGTGATTAGTCACACCACGAGCTTTACGGTGAAGGAAAAAATTGGGGTGAAACCGGCATATGTCTGAGAAAAAATTCTATATTAGTATAATCGTGCTTGAGTAACGGCGACGGACTCGCCAACTTGACAATGTTGGCACCTAAAATATATCTCCGGCGGAAAGTGGGTCTGTGGGTACTAACTATACACCTCTACCTACCCCTTCGGGGACCCTTGTGGAAAGGCGTGAGAATATTAATTCTTCTATACGTATGCTGCTGGGCCGATTTTTATGACTTTTTATGGGTGTTCAAGAAGATTCCAGAATGGTTTGGATTCACAATTGGACCCAACCCGGTCGTGTTTCAGGAACTTTATCTAACTATCAAGCGGACCGCATGTTTGTTTGCCATCCGTGTGGTACAAAAAAACTACATACATATATACTTAAAATCAAAATAAAATACTCTACTTGTTAATCCAGCTAATAATCTATCTATCTGCTAAATTTCATCCAATTCCGTTCAGTAATATTAGTGCGATAGAGGAACAAACATTTCAAATTAGTAGTCTACAGTACAGTTTTCTTGAACGTATTCCTAAGAGCAGATTTCCTAAGTGTAGGGAACGTCCAATATTTGTCTCCAACCCTAATGCAGTTCTATTAAAATTCACAACTCGTGACTCTACATACAAATTCAGTGGCGCGACAGCAGGGCTGCCGTGATTTTTATTTCAAAATAGAAAAAAAACACGCTAAAAGGGTTTGTTTTTGCTTTGACCTCGGCCAGATTGAGTGTTGCTAATTTTGTTTCGGGATTGCGCCCAGGAATTTGGAAATAAAACGGGCTATTATTTGTATCTAGTTGTATATATTGTACTTGGTATATATATATATATATATATACCTAGTATATATCTCCAGTGAAAAGTGGGTGTATAGGTACTATCTACTCAACTTTGCGTGTTACAGTGGTAAGGCGTGAAGAAAATTACTTAGGTTAATATACATAAAATTTAGTCACTCAAGTTATAGTGGGACATCACTGTTTATGCACAAAGTGCTTACAAAAGATGATAATTTTTATGGCAATAATAAAAAGATGATTACACTCGTCCATCGTAAAACATTTTTGACTTGTAAATGCGGCCATTATGTTGATGAAATGGCTTCAAACGATATGATAACTGAATTGTTTTTTGCAGATTTGCAAATAAAAATGTATTGTACTCATTTGACATCTCCATAACGTGTTGTTTTGGGAGAATTTTCCACTTCATTACTTAGATGTGGGCATCATTAACGCTTGTGTTAAAATATACGCAGTTCATAGAAAAATACCAGGCATACCTTATCATGCGGACAATATTGAAAAGATTTGGAACTGAAGAAGAAGCAACTGTATTTCTTTTATATAATAATATAATATGTCCTCACGCCTTACTAGGTACAAGTACTAGGTTACTAGGTACTAGGTACGCCTACAAGGTACCCGAAGGGTTAGGCAGAGGTGTATTAGGTATGATGTATTTTTTTACACGCTACAAATATTACCTCACGCCTTCCCACAAGGGTCCCCGAAGGGATAGGCAGAGGTGTATAGGTAATACCCACACACCCAGCCAGAGGTATATCAGGTGCCAACGTGACAGATGGCGAGTCCATCGCCGTTACTCAAGCACGACTATAAATACGCCTTTGTATTGCTTCTCAGACGTATGAAGGTTTCCTCTCGATGTTTTTCTTCACCGTAAAGCTCGTGGTGTGACTAATCACTGTACTTAAGTTTAGTTTAGTTATTATTATTATAAATATTACCATTTACCAGTTACCATAGCTAACAGGCGTAGATTACACCTGAAGTTTCCCTTGCCAGTTGGCGACATTATGACCATACATTGAGTGGACTTGCTGTGCTAGCAGCATAATTCTGAAAGGCCTATGAAAATAGAATCAACATTCATCGGAAACAGTAGCATTTTACAACGATTTAAGATTAAAGTGAAAAACTCGGTACGAAAATAAACAAATATAGCATATACATACATATCATCACGCCTAGTCCCTAACGGTAGGCAGAGAGTATAGAGCGCCAGTTCTCTCTAGACTTACATAGCTCTCTCGCTTCGTCCACATTCATTAGTCTCTTCATACATGCTCGTCGGTTCCGAGTACTCTTTCTCGAGAACAAATATAGAATATTATATAATATACTTCAATTATATAGGTGCACGGTATGGAATAGTTTAGATATTAGAATAGTTTAGATCCTCCCTCCCTAGACTTATATACAAAATCCCTTCCTGCTTATGCTCGGGCAATCCAAAAAGTTGTCCTTGTTTGTTGTTGTGCCAAAGAATAGCGTGAGCGTGACCAGAAAGGGATTTTATTAGGGGAGCAGGACTGGTAAAGATATATCTCCAAGTATAAATATACCTCCCTCGCAAGTCCTTGATCCGTGCTCCGATAAAGATCCAGTAATAAATGGGTAGGAGGCGATAATCTGCAGATTTAAATAATCCTACAGATCACTGCAAACTTCCAAGTGCCTCTTGGAATATGTAATTTTTTTTCGAGCTCGTTTTGAATTCTGATCGCCTGGTAGGGGTTATTAGTTGTTGTTCAACATTTTAAACACCTTTGTTTTAATGATATTATGTTCGTAACTGTGAACGGTATATATCGATCGACCCCTAAAGTATAGGAACGTCAAGAGTCAACTCGAAACCAGAAAGCTTGTATGAATGTGCATGAAGCGAAAGAAGATTGTATATAGGAGAACTAACACTCCACTCTCTCTACCTACAATGTGAGGGATTCGGCGTGATGATATTTACGAGTAATAAATTTTAAGTTATTTCCTTTTTGAATAAGATATTTTTATCTATTATTTATAGCCGCGACTATTTACTAATGTAGTGTTATTTTTTTATTCCTGTTAATCCTTCCCAACACATTATCACACGGCAATGTGGTTGAAAATTTTAGACAAAGTCCTGCTACACAAAAAATAAGGGCCAAAAATCCGCTTGATACCAAAGTAAATAGCTAAATGTAGTGTCCGCAGACTGCCAACTGCGGGAGGGCATTTCCGGCTGTGACGTCACGCCAGATGTGCCGCTTCCGGTCGGGCACGACACACGAATATTTGGCAGCGTGACTTTATTAAATGGAACTTTTTCTTCGTACAGTTTTGCTAAATGAAGAAACAGGTTTATTCTGGATGTATGATTTGGAGGCTTAACACTATACTGACATGACGAGGCGTATTTATAACCTATATGCGTAGATATGGAAGGAATACATACATACGAATTACATCGGAGATGACGTCAAGAGCAAGGCTCTTTTAAATTAATGATGACAATAAATGTCTTCACACAAGGGTTCCCGTAGAGATAGGCAGAGGCTTGTAGGTAGTACCCACACACCCTCCATCCCCCTGATAGAATGAACAGGATGGCCGTGTGGGAATAATAGGTTCATTTGAAAGATGTACCTTGCAACACTGCTAACCTTTATTAAGAAAAAGAAATGTCAGTCGTTAGAAGCGAGTAACAGCGCTATCGATGTACTATTTTGCATGTTAAGTTTAATACAGTTTTAATTGTTTATTCGTATGTTTTTCGACTACCATCCCCACAAAATTATGGACTTTAGTGTCAACGTCCATCCACGTCTGAATGGCGAATCCATCGCCATTACTCAAGCACGAATTGATTAATCACACCGCGAGCTATACTCAACGACGTATGTTCAGTCGTACTTGAGAGATGGCGACTTTATCGCCTCCTATCACGCTCCTCAATATATCTCCGGTGAGAAGAGGGACACCGGTGCCCAACTCTTCGGAGACCCTTGTGCAAAGGCGTGAAGATATACGACTACAAAACTGTGAAAAAAATATTGCCAAGCTCCACAATTCTACGCAGACGTTATCAGTTATCCTAGTATTCGGGTCACGTGTCCGTTGAGATCAAACGCCGTGATTCGGACCGAGTACCTCTCCTTTATGAGTGCTGGTGGGTGAGCATCTTCGTGATATGTATATCAGTGGTCCACGTCGATTCTCTGTGAGAATTCCTACGGCTAAGTTCGAGTTTATTTGTCAATCGAATTGTACACGCGGTGTGTAAGCTTTAATAAATTTAATAAATAAAGTAAGTTTAGTAAAACTGAGTTATATTTCTAAACGTTATTTTATGTATTATATCCTCACGTCTTGAAGAGCCGTGGTGGCCGAGTGGTTCGAGCAGTTGCCTGCGTCGCAAAGGTCTTACTTAAGTGCAGAAAAACTCACTAGTAAAGTTGGGATTCGAACTTGCAATCTTTGTGTTGCAAGCACCTACTCGAACCACTCGGCCACCACTGCTCCTATATTTATTTAAGCTTACAATATCTTGAATATCTACGTGTTCGGTATCCATCGCCTACAAGACATTTAGTTCAGCATATACCAGCACTGTTTTAAGTTACAAAGACGAGCTTCGAGCTTACCTAAACACCTTTGAGCAAAAACCAAAATAGTGTGAAATTGGTTTTACAAAGATCTTAGCGTATTTTGTATCAAAGTTATCATGTATGGTAGTTACCATGGATAGCTACTGTATATATAATTATGAATTTCCTATTCAGATAAATTATGTAATTATGGTTGAGAGGCTGTGATTTAAAGATGAAGAAAAGCATGTTATGTTGGTTTGGACATATAGAATGAGTGAAGGAAGATTGACGAAACAGATCCAAAGCAAAAGTGTGTGCAAGAAGAGGCAGAGAAATACCTCATATCCTCACGCCTTCCCGCAAGGGTCCCCGAAGGGGTAGGCAGAGGTGTGAAGGTAATTCCCACACACCCACTTTCCGCCAGAGGTATATCAGGTGCCAACGTGACAGATGGCGAGTCCATCGCCGTTACTCAAGCACGACTATACATACGCCTTTGAATTTCTTCTCAGACGTATGCAGGTTTCCTCTCGATGTTTTCCTTCACCGTAAAGCTCGTGGTGTGACTAATCACTGTACTTAAGTTCAGAAAAACTCATTGGTACAGTCGGGATTCGAACTTGCGATCTTTGTATGACTTTGTATGATCAGGCAACTGCTCGAAACACTCGGCCACCACGGCTCTTAGACAGAAATACCACGCTCCAATACGCGCTTAGAGAGGAATACCACGCTCCAATTACTTAGATCAAAATGGATCGGATGCTCAAGGCCGGGAACGTCAAGAGTACTCGAAACCGGCGAGCATGTATGAAGAGACTGAATGTGAACGAGGCGAATGAGGTATGTAAGTCTAGAGAGATCTGGCGCTCTATTCTCGCCGATTTCGGGTACTCTTGACGTTCTCCCACTCTGGACCCATCTCGGGTCCTGAAAATAAAAGTAGTTGTGCTTCTTGAACTTGTAATGTCATTAAAATGTATATAAATAAGTTAAAAAGGTTGTGTGTGGGTACTACCTATACGCCTCTGCCTACCCCTTCGGTGACTCTTGTGTGTGGAATACGTGAGGATATATTATTATTATATTAAGTTAAAAAACATTGCAAAAGTTGCAAATCATATAAATTTAATTAAGAGAAATACAAAGATAAATGATTAAATACGTTGCTCAAAAAGTGTACCCAAATTATGTATAAATATAAATCTTACCATCTGACTTCTACTCAAGCAGTATATCTTCAATGTACAGACATCGGTCTGTTACAATTATTTTATAAGATGCATGTCACATTATCAATATTCATGAAATGAAATCATATATTTCCGTAATAAAGTTTCTCTTTCACAATCAATCAAAGGGACTCTCAAATCTCGTCTTAATTTCAATTAGCCATTAAGACGTCGTCGTGAAATCCGGGCAAATTGGCGTCGCCGCTAATGAGGTCTAATTAACATCACCGCCTAATTGCCGGGCTGATTGAAACCACTTCATTTAGGAATTAGTCATTAGGAATCACAGTTCCATGGTAACTGATACACGATGTAAGTAGCCTACAGTTTAAATGCGAGCGATGTTTCCATTACTCAAGAGCCTATCTAATCTACTTGAATTTAAATGATTGCAAAATATTTTTTTTATAAACTAGCAACCCACCCTGGCTTCGCACGGGTACAATGTAAATACCTACTAATAATATCTAAGAGATAAAAATAGTTATATTCACGCCTTCCCACAAGCACAAGGGTCCCCGAAAGGATAATCTCATGATTGTAGCTAGTGCGCACACTCACTTTTCACCGTAGATATATCTAGGAACCAACTTTCTCTTTCTCTGTCTCTACTTCTTAAACGTATGCTATCTAGGTTTCCGGTCGATATTTTCCTTCGTCGTAGAACTCGTAGTGAAGTCGTAGAAGAGAGGTAGGGCATAACGGGTTACCCGTTCGAATTCGGAGCTGCCCGACTGGGGACTTTGCCACTCTTGTTGTATAAAAAAAAAAAGTCAGACAAATTTACATCGAAAAACATCCAAGCGAAATGTCATAAATATTCTTTGTTTACCAATATCAGCACGTCACATGTTGATTTATAAAAAAAATACTAAAATATTTCATTCGTAGGAAATTAGGATGTTTGTTCGCCCGTATCAGCGTCGGTTGGGCGGATTCTATGAATACATAAACACATTTTTAACAACCCTTCCTGTATCATAATAAAACGAGGTATGCCCCGTGATGTCACCTGTATTTGAATAGTAACTACTAGTAAGTTTTCACATCATACCTAGTTATCTACGTAAGACAGATTATCTCTATATTGATGAGGTTGTAGGTAGTTTTTAATAAAACTATAGACTTTTTGAATAGTAATTTTTTATTATATCCAATAATAGGTAATTTGTAATTGTGGATTTGATTTAATCCACCTAGAAAACTGGGCAGATTATAATAAAAAAAATTTTACGTGCTCAAGTGGATTCGAGAATAGTTTAGTATCACAATTGAATAGGTGGCGCTGCGATCGTGTCAGGTACTTAAGTTTTCACGCAAGCGAAGTTTGGCGGGACAACAAGTATCCTAATAAAATGGCCCACAAGGGTCCCGGAAGGGGTAGACTGAAGGCAAAGTTTAACATATAAAAGTACCTTTAATATAATATATCCTCATGCTTTCCCACAAGGGTCCCCGAAGGGGTAGGCAGAAGTGTATAGGTAGTACCCACACACCCACTTTCCGCCAGAGATATATTGTAGGTGTCAACGTGACAGATGGCGACATCGCCGTTGCTCAGGCACGACCTTTGAATTTCTTCTCATACGTATGCAGGTTTCCTCTCGATGTTTTCCTTCACCGCAAAGCTCATGGTGTGACTAATCACTGTGTTAAGTTTAGAAAACTCATATAAGAGTACCTTTAATATATTGTTTCTCAAAATGCCAGCGTAAGTATAATTTGAGTTGATTTGATTTGAGTCACACGCGCTCGCCCGCCATTATACTTACTCGGGCAAAACATTTCACAGCCCAGTAGACTGCGTAATGCAAACCCAAAACTTATTGAATAGGAAATCAGGGATCCAATAAAAAACCTGTCAAACCCAAAGGACAGGTGCACACCGTAATCTTTACTCTTCCATCATGTGCGTGAACATTTCTACTAACTGGGGACATTTACGTTATTTTGTTGTGTAAATGTGTATAACCTATTTATATTTAGTTTATTAAAGCCGTGGTGGCCGAGTGATTCGAGCAGTTGCCTGCGACGCAAAGGTCGCAAGTTCGAATCCCGCCTGTATCAATGAGTTTTTCTGAACTTAAGTACAGTGATTAGTCACACCACGAGCTTTACGGTGAAGGAAAACATCGAGAGGAAACCTGCATACGTCTGAGAAGAAATTCAAATTCAAAGGCGTATGTATAGTCGTGCTCGAGTAACGACGATGGACTCGCCATCTGTCACGTTGGCACCTAATATACCTCTGACGGAAAGTGGGTGTGTGGGTATTACCTTCACACCTCTGCCTACCCCTTCGGGGACCCTTGTGGGAAGGCGTGAGGATATATTATTATATCATTTATATTTATGTGGCTTACGCCACGTGTTGTGCGGTCACATAATGAAACTTAGCTGATGTCTGAGTTAACTAATTGATGTTTAAATTGTGCGATTTATTTCTATTGTACATCTTCAAAATAAAAAAAATGTTCATGATGAACCCTGCAAAAGTTTAAGGAGAAATTTAAAGATGTAGACGTAGGCAGGATATGTAGTTCTGTTTGAGAAACGGCGATGGTCTCGCCATCTGTCACGGTGGATATTTGCGGCGAAATGTGGTTGTTATCAAATAGTAATCTTTGGTTGTTCTTTCACATATTATTTTAAGTACCTGGATGACCGAGCTTAGCTCGGTAAATATAATATAAAATATTATTAACTTTTTTACAGTTGTACTAAGTTGTTGTCACTAATGTAACATGGTATACTTCACCTAACATTTAGTGTTTATTTCATGTTAAGAAACGAAAAAGGTATGCCAAGTTAAAGAATCATCTATCTAAACATATCATAAAATGTACCGGATCCCTGTCTGTGCATGGAAGATGTATAAGAAAAAATATGATTGGGACCTTTATCAACGCAAACAGAACCCAAAACACTGATTGTTAGAATTTTTGTCTGTTTGTCTGTGCGTATGTGCTCGCTAAACCTCAGAAACGGATTACAGATATGGTTTGTAAAACTGTAACGGAATACCATCTGAACATGGTAGATATATGTGAAAAAAATATGATTGGGACTTTGGGACCTTTATCAACGCAGACATACGTTGAGCCGTATGCTGCCGCAAATCTTGTAGACATCGCTCCTGTTGTTCGTCATTTTCAGTAGCTACACGTTGTGCCGTACGCTGCCGCAAATCTTGTAGACATAGCTCCTGTTGTTCGTAATTTTCAATAGCTACACGTTGTGTCGCACGCTGCCACAAATCTTGTAGACATCGCTCCTGTTGTTCGTAATGTTCAGTAGCTACACGTTGTGCTGCTCGCTGCCGCAAATCTTGTAGACGTCGTTCCCGTTGTTTGTAATGTTCAGTAGCTACACGTTGTGCTGCTCGCTGCCGCAAATCTTGTAGACTTCGTTCCCGTTGTTCGTAATTTTCAGTAGCTACACGTTGTGTTGCTCGCTGCCGCAAATCTTGTGGACGTCGTTCCCGTTGTCCGTAATGTTCAGTAGCTACACGTTGTGCTGCTCGCTGCCGCAAATCTTGTAGACGTCGTTCCCGTTGTTCGTAATATTCAGTAGCTACACGTTGTGCTGCTCGCTGCCGCAAATCTTGTAGACGTCGACCCCGTTGTTCGTAATGTTCAGTAGCTACACGTTGTGCTGCTCGCTGCCGCAAATCTTGTAAACGTCGTTCCCGTTGTTCGTAATGTTCAGTAGCTGCACGTTGTGCTGCTCGCTGCCGCAAATCTTGTAGACGTCGTTTCCGTTGTTCGTAATGTTCAGTAGCTACACGTTGTGCTGCTCGCTGCCGCAAATTTTGTAGACGTCGTTCCCGTTGTTCGTAATGTTCAGTAGCTACACGTTGTGCTGCTCGCTGCCGCAAATCTTGTAGACGTCGTTCCCGTTGTTCGTAATGTTCAGTAGCTACACGTTGTGCTGCTCGCTGCCGCAAATCTGGTAGACGTCGTTCCGTTGTTCGTAATGTTCAGTAGCTACACGTTGTGCTGCTCGCTGCCGCAAATCTTGTAGACGTCGTTCCCATTGTTCGTAATGTTCAGTAGCTACACGTTGTACTGCTCGCTGCCGCAAATCTTGTAGACGTCGTTCCCGTTGTTCGTAATGTTCAGTAGCTACACGTTGTGCTGCTCGCTACCGCAAATCTGGTAGACGTCGTTCCTGTTGTTCGTAATGTTCAGTAGCTACACGTTGTGCTGCTTGCTGCCGCAAATCTTGTAGACGTCGTTCCCGTTGTTCGTAATGTTCAGTAGTTACACGTTGTGCTGCATGTTGCCGGAAATCTTACAGCCGTCGCTCTCGTTGTTCGTTATTTTCAGTAGCTTAGCTACACGTTGTGCTGCTTGCTGCCCGCAAATCTTGTAGAAATCTCTTCTGTTGTTCGTAATTTTCAGTATCTACACGTTGTGCCGCACGCTGCCGCAAATCTTGTAGACATCGTTCCCGCTGTTCGTAATTTTCAGAAGCTACACGTTGTGCTGCACGCTGCCGGAAATCATACAGACGTTGCTCTCGATGTTCGTAATTTTCAAGAGCTACACGTTGTACCGCACGCTGCCGCAAATCTTGTAGTCGTCGTTCCCGCTGTTCGTCTTCAGCGGCCATAGGCAACCTCTCGTAAACATCTAAATTACAAGATCTTTCTGCTCGAATAATGTTTTGCAAGACTCTTACTTTAGCACTACGTGTGGGACGAGCGGAAAGCTGATTATTTTCATGGTTTTCTTGAAATGAGTCTTGCTAGTCGATCACTATTTTCTTCAAGATATTCTTGAAACAAGTCGCGGCTGCGTGGATTTAGATTGTGTATAAGCGTTTATTTTTTTCTTCTTTTAGGCATTTTGTCATGTATGTAAGCAATTGATTTTATATATAATACGTCTACGATAACGTCAAACCAGGCTTAAAGTTTGTTGCTTAGCAACGCTTTATTGTTGGAAATTAAGAGATTTTCATTGCCTAAAAACACGGATATAACTACTTTTTTTTTAAATGAAACCTAGCCAGATCGATTTTTCGCCCCCGAAATCTCCCCCCTAGCAAATTTCATGAAAATCGTTGGAGCCGTTTCCGAGATTCAGATTATATATATATATACAAGAATTGCTCGTTTAAAGGTATAGGGATATAAACTACCTTTAAAATTACGCGTGACGCTATTACTATATTTAAACATGATAGGTACCTACTTGCCGTGGTGGCCGAGTGGTTCGAGCAGTTGCCTGCGACACAAAGATCGCAAGTTCGAATCCCGACTGTACCAATGAGTTTTTCTGAACTTAAGTACAGTGATTAGTCACACCAGGAGCTTTACGATGAAGGAAAACATCGAGAGGAAACCTGCATACGTCTGAGAAGAAATTCAAAGGCATGTGTATGGACGTGCTTGAGTAACGGCGATGGACTCGCCATCTGTCACGTTGGCACATAATATATGTACCTCTGGCGGAAAGTGGGTGTATGGGTATTACCTATACACCTCTGCCTACCCCTTCGGGGACCCTTGTGGGAAGGCGTGAGGATATTTATTTATTTTATTTTAGGTACCTACTTAATACAACAGTGACATAAATAAATTGCTGAACAAAATATTGTTGTCCAGTAAAAACTATTAACCGCAAGTCATGCTAAGTTCGCCGTTAACGGCAATATCCAGTAGCAATTACTACTATAGAACTATTTTCGTATTTATTCATATACATTACTTGTATACTCACAACACTAGTATTTGCTCACAACTATTTATTCAATTAAGCTGCGTTCCAACTTCCGTTGCAATCGAAAGGAATATTGTACTTCTGATAAACATAATATTCCAGTAAAAGTTTGGCCCTTAAAAGAGGTCTTACTTATAAATTATCTAATCATATTTATCCCAGAGTATATATAATTGCATTTCAAAGGTGATACCTAGGAATGCCTTGGCAAACTGAAAAAAATTTCAATCAAAAAACTCAAGTTTGTCTTACTATGTGAGTATAAAACAAGGTTACTAAACTTCATTTCAGATTTATATAAGATAAATTATCACATGATTATTCTAAACAAGTATCTGTATCTGGAACGCAAACAATCAATCAAACCTCAAACCTCAAAATCAATACCTGAAATGTCATTGTCAAAAGTGCAGTGAGCAAAACTGAATGTAAGGAAATTTTAAATGAAGTTCGCTGTAAATATCGGCTTAATTATGATTTAAGTTTAAGAGAGAGATTAAGTTTGAGAGCTGGAAGATAATGATGGAACACATTCGCCAGATTGATTGGTTAGTACTCTTATCATAGATATCGTGAACCTTTTTTATACATCTATTCAAAATATTTTCTTCAATTAAGTACTAAGTTTACCTCTATTAATTGTGCTTTATGCTGCTCTTTTTAGCTGAAACTGATTTACTTACGTTATTTACCACTGCCTTGCAAAGTTTGAATAAATCCAGGTTCATACTAGGTATATATTCAGGCATATACTTATATGTATGAGATAAAAATGTGTGCTTTTTTAATCAAGAACTTGATTCTTTATACTAATTAGGCTCCCTATTTGGCTAAGATATTTTTTACTGACGACCTTCACCGACTTCACTTCACTTGACGGGCCACCTATAAGTATTATGCTACCAATAGCCCCTGGCTGCACTGTGTAGCAAAGTCCACTATGGCTATCCCTCTCCCCGCTCCTCTCTCGACCCCACCCTGTTGCCCTTTTACAGAGTACTACCTCCCAATCCATGAAATCTGAACTGATTTATATATCTGTATAACTATAGGAAGTATAGCTTCTAGAAAGATTAATCTGTACTGTAATTGGGATGCAAAAATTGCAATTTATACCTGATGCATTGTGATTCACTATAGGTAATGTCTTATGACCTTTGATGTTGCCTATACTATCATACAAGGAGTTTCCTTCCGCGAACACTCAAGCTGTGGAATGAGCTCTCAGTTGAGGTTTTTCCTGGAAAGTACAGCATGGAGTTCTTCAAGAAGGGTGTGAAAAGTTTCCTGCAAGGTCGGCAGCACGCGAGTGATACCCCTGGTGTTGCAAGCGTCCATAGGCGGCGGTAACCGCTTACCATCTGGCGGACCGCATGCTTGTTTGTCACCCAAGTGGTATAAAAAAAAATACAGGCAAAATCAAATAGGATTGAAAGGGAAATGTTAATAGGAATACATAACACCTTTTGATGGCAATCTTGGGCAATCTCCTGCATATTTGTCTCAACAAGTATCAAACCAGTCTGGTAAAGCATAAATAATCTGAATACTACATTACCAGAAAAAGCTAAGCATAATTAGTTTAATAAATAGTTAATTAATTTACAACAAATACATTTTTTTTTCCCAGGTGCGCTTCTCAACCCGATGTGGGGTTTGTCATTGAGAATGAGCTTGACAACTGTGTAACTGAGAGGATACTACGCAACAAGTACAGAGACCCGCTTGTATCTAGCGACTCAGAAAGTGAAGCTCCGATCAAGATCAATTGGGATGAGGTGTTTAAAAAGAAAAAGAATGTTAGTTAGCCCTTCATTGTCTTTTAAATTAAAGTAGGAGAACCCATTTCCAAGAGGTTTAAACATTTATCATTAGTATGTAAGGTACACTATTCAAATATGGTCTTCTTTGTAAGCATTAAAACAAGTTACCTTTTATAGCAAGAGAGAATTGATTGAGAGAACTTTGCTTTGCATTTAATAACTTTTATGAGAGGAACTGAAGGGTAGGAATTTTACAAAAAGTTTTAAAATAGCTAGTTAGTTTTTGTTCAGTAGAATCCTACTAATGTATTTATTTGGTTCCTCGGAAATATATTTTACAATTTATTTTTGACTTTTAATTTATATAAGCATTATAGTTCTTAATCTGAATGTGTACCACTTTAAGATGAAGACAGCATGCATATTTCTTCATAATATACATATTATAAATGTGACAGTTTGTGAGGATGTTTGCTAAGTGTTGATGAGAAAACTAGTGAATGGAAATGGTTGAAATTTGACAGAGATAGGATTGGATACATTATCCATGAAACCATAATACCATAAACCATATAAATTTTCCAGGGTGATAAACCGCAGCGCCTCTACGTGCCCGGCCTCCGCCCCCTGCCTCCGTTCCCGAAGCTGTCAGCACTAACAGCTCGGCAACACTACCAGTGTCTGAAAGTACTCTGCGCTCAGAATCCACAAGTTCTGGAGGCTGAGTTCATGCCCAGACCTACGAAATCCGATTATAGGGTGTTTGAGGTTAGATACTATTTGCTACTACCGACAAGCATGTATGAAGAGATTGATGAATGTGGACGATGTGAAAGAGGTATGTTCTAAAGAGAACTGGTGCTCTACCCTCTCTACTTACTCCATTAGGACTAAGCATGATAATAACACTGCTAATTCTTAATTCTCTTTAGTGAGTCTGCACATGACACTCCTGTCTACCCCTTCTGGGATTTTTGTGGGAAGGGTCTGAAGATAATTAATTAAGATTTCATAAAATTTGGTTTTCATTGATATTTTTTTGGTGAATTAAATAAATTTTATGTTAATCCAGCTAATAATCGATCTCTGTGACAAATTTCAACCGTTCCGCTGAGTAGTTTTTGCGTGAAACGAAAGAAAAATCCCCCCAAAATCGCACATTATCATTATATTCACAGGAGGCCCAAGCTATATATATGCAAGAACAGAAAGAGTTCCTCGACTGGGCCAAGACTCAATGGACCAACCACCAGTGCATTCGGGCTCTACGCCCCAAGCCTATCATAGAGACGGTGTACGAAGCAGAGTTCAAGATGAGAGCCCATGGAATGAAGGGCTACCCGAAGAATTACGACCTGGCTGCACAGATACCGCTGGAGACAAATGATAATACATATGATCTTGTGTGTGGCAAGGAGTTGATAAGTGTTAGTATATAATTTTCTATAACTTAGAATTTTCCAAATTCATATGGTCCTGCGCGATGAATAAGGTTTCCAATAGGAGCTCCTTAGCGAAGGGTGAGGATTTTTTTTTATACTGTGGTTAGCAGTCCCATTATGCTGACAACACAGTATAGTGTAACACAGTGATACTTCGGCATCGTAAATAGCGTAAATAGGCTACGGTAACAAATTATTTGACACTCTAGGTGTAAAAAAAAAAAAATTCGCGTTCATAAGTTGTAGTGGCGTTGTGGTTTGACTGGCGCTGTGACCGTGCGCAGGTGAGCCTGAGCGAGCTGCCGCTGGTGTACATCCCCGAGCTGATCGTGAAGCGCTTCACGGTGCTGAGGCCCTGCGCCACGCCCGAGCCCTGCGCCAAGCACCCGTGCCACTTCCAGCTGCCCAGTGAGTGCATTCACACCTCTTGACCACGGCTTGGTGATAATAATAATAATAATAATAATAATATAATATAATATATCCTCACGCCTTCCCACATGGGTCCCCGAAGGGGTAGGCAGAGGTGTATAGGTAATACCCACACACCACACCCACACTTTCCGCCAGAGGTATATTAGGTGCAAACGTGACAGATGGCGAGTCCATCGCCGTTACCTCAGCACGACTATACATACGCCTTTAATTTCTTCTCAGACGTATGCAGGTTTCCTCTCGATGTTTTCCTTCACGGTAAAGCTCGTGGTGTGACTAATCACTGTACTTAAGTTCAGAAAAACTCATTGGTACAGTCGGGATTCGAACTTGCAACCTTTGCGTCGCAGGCAACTGCTCGAACCACTCGACCACCACGGCATAATAATAATAATCATTTTTAATACTTGCCGTATCACCCGAAAATTCCTTGAAATAAGTCGACCTTTGACATCAACCAACAACAATAATAATAGGCTACGGCCCGTGTATATTAATAAAATAAAAGTCGTAGTAGATTCTTATGCGAAAATGAGGTGAAAAGATGTAAAAAAAATCATTTGTCATTTGTTTTTTTTTATTTCTATGTTTGTGGTGCACTTTCACTTATACTCTTTTCATTCATTCAATTCTTTCAATTCACTAACACACTGCATATGCTGACTAAGAGGCCCCATCTGCCGCCATACCGGCATCGGCTGTCAGCATGGTCCCTCTTCGGTACGATGATAAATCTTCATCAAGGGACCCACCTAACGGGTTAGACAGAGGAAGCAAGCGCCATTCTTCAGACATTCATCAATCTCTTCATACATGCTCGCCGATGTCGAGATCTCTTTACTTTCCCATCCAAGTGCTTGTGTGATTTGATTTAGGTTATTGAAATGTGAACTTACTATTTTGTATGAATATAACATGACTATCGAGCAATTTTGAAATAAAGTTGAGTTAAGATGTGTATATAAATCCTCCTTGAAACTCCTCCTCTGGCAAACGATGATAAGCCAAATCATAATGTGTTCAGTGCTTTTTTTAATTTATCCGCGTTCACAGAGACAGATGGCGTAGCGGGGCTTAGTTTTTTAATATGTATTGGCTTGTTCCAGGTGAGAGGACAAAGTCAGTGTTGCCAGTGCTGGAGGTGCACCAAGAGCTAGCCCAGTTCGCCATAGACAACGGCGTGCAGATCATCGCCAGCGAGAACAGCCTCAAGTGCCTTCTGGAGCTGGACAGGGCCTGGAATATACCTGTCACAGTATGCGAGACTATTTCTCCGGGTGAGTGTAAGACGTGGAAGCCGAGTGTTTCGAGTAGTTGCCTACAACACAATGATGGCAAGTTCGAATCCCGACTTTGACGAATTAGTTTTTTTTTTGTACATTAATTAGTCTAGAAAGAACTGACGCTCTACCCCGTTAGAGACTCGGTTACATTATAGACCGGTGACAAATGTTTATTTTTTAAAGAACTTGTCTTTCGGACCTTTGTTGAAAATATTTATTTTGATAACGTTCCTTTTGTATTACCATGTTGCATTATATGTATTAAAGTAAATAGACTAAAGTATCATTTTGTACTTTTATTACTTTTGGCTTCCAGAAAGACCAGAATTGTAAATTCTTTGTGTTAGTTTTTAACTTTTTAACGTGATCCAATAATAATAATGCTGTCATCGGATAGAAACCATATTTTATATCCAATTTTATACCTATTTTGGTTTTTTTATTGGTAAGAGTCCACTTAAAGAAAGTGAGTTCACTATTCGTGATTTTTCCCATGTAAATGTATTTTCTATAACTTCCTTCGTATTGTGTTCACCAGATGGCGACAAAGTCAACGTAGTGGTTCTCGGCAGTGAGTTCTCCCTCCAGAGAGAGTCGGCCCCGAGGCGGACTTACAAAGCGTTGCGGCATCTCTTGCAGTATGCAATAGTGCCGTGAGTAATTATATGACGGATTTAATGTTAATTGCCGTGGAGACCGAGGGGTTCCCGACTGTACCAATGAGTTTTTCTGAACTTAAGTACAGTGATTTGTCACACCAAGAGCTTTACGGTGAAGGAAAACATTGAGAGGAAACCTGCATGCGTCTGAGAAGCAATTCAAAGGCGTATGTATAGTCGTGCTTGAGTAACGGCGATGGACTCGCCATCTGTCACGTTGGCACCTAAAATATAACTGGCGGAAGTGGGGGTGTGGCTACTACATACACATCTCTGCCTTCCCTTTTGGAGTACCTTGCGGGAAGGCGTGAGTATATCGTATTGTACTAATGTCTATTAGATTTTTGAATGTTATGCAATTACATGGGTATCGAACCTCAGGCCCTCGGAGCAAGCCAAGTGGCTGAGGAAGGGCAGCGTGTCCCCCAGGAAGGGCGGCGCGCCCTCCAACAACAACGACATGGACGTCAGCAGCGACGACGACAATGACAGCCTGGTCATCGACGACGGTGGTAAGTATACGCACAGTTGAGGACCAAATTTGTTTCTCATCTATTTGGGATGTCAAATCAAATCAAATCAAATCAAAATCTTTTTATTTCACATAGGCCCAGGTGGGCACTTATAAAACGTCGAAAAAAGAGCACGGTTCGGGTTGGTCGCTTCCATGGAGAAGAACCGGCAAGAAACTCCATGGTTACTCTTTTCAAATCATTAGGCATCGGATGCAGATGCCTTCTTATGGAAGTTCTAGGAGTGTAATACTGACGATCTTGATAATTTCATAATTTAATTTGCATCTGAATAAACCTCTAAATCTTAAAAGGCTCTAAATTAAGCGTCACGCAAGAAGTAAATTTTGTGTCTATGCCTGCAAGTCTTGACACGCAGAAACCGTAATTCTTCTTAATTATAATTTAAAATAAAATAATTACGGTTTTTTTTACAAATTTTCTCTTTTCCATTTTATTTATAATTATTTGTTATATGTACGGTTTTTTTTATTAGCGAGTGAATTGAAAGCGCCGGCTCTATTACGCTAGAACTCTGTGGAATTATGATGGGAACGCATCCGCAATTTCTCGAGTTCGGGCTTAACACAACATATACTATCTTAGGAGCAACGGAAAAGGACATAGAATCTACCCCAGCCACTCCGGCACTAGAGATGGAAACAGATCCGACGGACAATAGCGACAAGGACGCGAACAAGGGCGACGACCCCCCGGCCGCGCCCACCGAGGCCCCGCCCCTCAAGAATGCTAGCCAGTTAGGAGTGTACAATTGCACTTGTAAAGGTATGGTCATTATTGCTGAGTATTTTGCACCTTAGTCTTGGATGTTCTTACATATATATCTATCTTTATAACTGTGTGTATTGTTGCCTAATTCCCATAGTACAACACGCAATAGTAAGACGCGCCCCACCATTTCTAGTCGAGGTGTGCTGGGAAATTGACCCGAGTCTATTAATTGTAGTGTACGTTTGCACTCATAGGTAATCAGTGTGTACCGATAATACTCAAACATTAGTGGAAGGTTGCACACTTACATTACAAACTATTGGGAAGAATAAAGGAACGCGTCTTCGTGGATGGCACTGTCTATAGTCGTGTGGCTAATCACTGTACTGAAGTTCAGAAAAACTCATTGGTGCAGCCGGGATTCGAAATTACAATGTTGTGTTAGTATGACCGGCTCGGACCTCTCGGCCAACGCGGCTCCTTATGTTATATTGATATTCTTAATATGTGCGTCAGATACAATATACGAGAGGCCGCCGCCGAGGTCCTACAGGAAGTGGCAAGTGAAGAACCTCACTACCAAAGAGAACTACGACCTCATCGTGCACTGCGCACATAAAGTTAGGGTAAGTAAGAGTACAATGTACGTACCCTATAAGAAGAGACTGATGAATGTGGACGAAGCGAATTGATAATTAAGAAATAAGTCTAAATAAGTTTAATGTGTAATAATAATAATAATATATCCTCACGCCTTCCCACAAGGGTCCCAGAAGGGGTAGGCAGAGGTGTATAGGTAATACCCACACACCCACTTTAATGTGTAATATATAATTATCAAAATATAATTATATAAAATATATTTGTCAATAATGAAGGTTCCGACAAGAAGCTTAAAAAATGCGCGTTGGGATTAATATTTTCACACGACTATATAAGCTACAATATCCTCACGCCTTCCCACAAGGGTCCCCGAAGGGATAAGCAGAGGTGTGTAGGTAATACCCACACACCCACTTTCCGCCAGAGATATATTGAGTGCTAACAGATGGCGAGTGCATCGCCGTTACTCAAACACGACTATACATACGCCTTTGAATTTCTTCTCAGACGTGTGCAGGTTTCCTCTCGATGTTTTCCTTCACCGTAGAGGTCGTGGTGTGACTAATCACTGTACTTAAGTTCAGAAAAACTCATTGGTACAGTTGGGATTCGAACTTGCGACCTTTGCGTCGCAGGCAACTGCTCGAACCACTCGGCCACCACGGCTTAAAATTATTAAAAAAATATATTTGTCAATAATGAAGGTTCCGACAAGAAGCTTAAAAAATGCGCGTTGGGAATTAATATTTTCACACGACTATATAAGCTACAATATCCTCACGCCTTCCCACAAGGGTCCCCGAAGGGATAAGCAGAGGTGTGTAGGTAATACCCACACACCCACTTTCCGCCAGAGATATATTAGGTGCTAACAGATGGCGAATGCATCGCCGTTACTCAAACACGACTATACGCCTTTGAATTGCTTCTCAGACGTATGCAGGTTTCCTCTCGATGTTTTCCTTTACCGTAAATCTCGTAGTGGGACTAATCACTGTTATTCGTTATTGTTGTCCCCAGGGTAATGCAGGAGAGTTGTTACTGGAGCCGATACCCGAGTACCAGATTGAGATGGGCGGCACCAAACAGTCCGACGACAAGATGAACAGCCTAGCTCTATCGCTCAAGTTGCGGAGGAATGCGTCTCTATTGAACGGTGAGTAGTAATATGTTCACCAGTTGCGATTCCCGGATAGATTTCAACGGATTGTCCGTCAGATAGTTAATGTTGTATTACCTACATTTCGGGTTGCATTTTTCCGAGGAGGCAGTTTTATTTTTAAGGTACTAAGGTCGGTCCTTTGCCCGCCGTCTTTGATAAACGGTCAGATAAAACATAAAAACCATTAGTATTTATGGTTTATCTGGCAAAGTGTAATGTCTCATAAAAAAGTATTATTTTTTATTCAGTGTACTTTCTTTAGTTTTTGTTGCCATCTTTATCGCTGCTATGGCGATAAAGTTAATTTTTCGTAGTTAGTTTCCACGTGAGTATTATTACTGTCAACTTTTTAGTCCCTTTGTCTGTATAATTTGTAAAATCCAAGTGCATTATCTATAACCTGTACACGTAAGTAACGCTTGGACCGTGTCGTGCGCCAGTCCGCGTGGACAACCAGTCGGGCGACGTGGTGACGTTCGAGCCCTTGGCCTGGGAGGAGGTGTCCGGCCGCGTGGCTCACGCCGACGCCGCTCTGGGCGCCGCCCTGGCCGCGCTCGCCGCCCTTCGCCCCGCTCGCTACGTGCTGCGCCACCTGCCGCTGCACGGCCGCAATGCACTGCTGATGGCGCAGCGACCCTCCCCCTCCCCCTCTCCCTCCGCCTCCTCCTCCCCCTCCGCCCTCGCGCTACGCTTCGAGGCGGCGCGCGCCGACGCCGACGACGCCGGCAGCGTCAAAGCGCCGCCCGCGCTCGAGCCCGTGCTGCTGCCACTGCACAAGTAACTAACTACCGTACTACCGTTGATGTTACCCCTTGTGATAAGCTTACCAAATTAAGTAACCTTTCTGATACCCTTACTAGATGAACTAGCCTTTCTGATAATCTTACCAATTGAACTATCCTTTCTGATAACCTTAGAAAATTAACTACCCTTTCTGATAATCTTACAAAATTTGCTACCCTTTCTGTAACCTTACCAAATGAACTACCCTTTCTGATATTTTTTTTTATTTTTGAATTAACTACGATTACTGCTACACCTTTTGATAACCTAAGCAAATTAACTACCCTCGCTGCTACTATTTTATAATTAACAACCCTGCTGCTAACCTTTCATAATTAACTACCCTTGCTGCTACCCTTATACTAGTAATGTTATTTGCTAATACTTTCACACAGAAACTACACTTGCTGCTATACCCTTGTAAAATTAACTACCCTTTCCACAAAACTACTCTCGCTGTTACCCTATAAAAACTAACTACCCTTAACAAAGTACCCTTGCTATTGCTCTTACACAAGGATCGAACTCTTCTTGATACCCATTTACTCTCAGTAGTATTAACATAAACCACCCTTGCTGCAATCTTATTAATATCAACTCCCCTTTAGATAAGACAACTGTTCGTGACAATACTGACGTTACCAAAAATCGCTACAGGTTCCGCAAGATTCTGCCCCTGGCGTTCACCCCCCACCCGTCGCAAGTGGCCAAGGAGCCCAAGAAACCAGTCACCAGGCAGAAGACCCCGCCCCAAGCGCTCAAGGTAAGGGTCCTACGACTCTACCACCGACACACCCCTAACTCGCCGCCCACAAACACTGCACTGCGATTATTAAGTATACAAAAAAAACCCACAAAGGCCTGAAAAATGGCTCAATAATTTTTCAGTTTTTTTTTTCAGGAACGAAGAACTATCGTTCAATTCGTTTTGGGCGTATTGGGCGTATACCAGACAAAATTATTATATTATTTATTTTCTTTAAAAATATATACCAATGTTTCTGTTAACACTTCATTGTGGATTAATTTATTATTTGGGCAACGTGGCAAGATCCGCGGGCAAATTTTTAACTAAAAAAACGAGAATATTTTTGTTACAACGATTTTATTATTATTATTATTTTTGACGTTTGTTTAACAATCAAGTTTGTCGGCTATGGACGCGGGTGCGATCCCTGCACGGAACGAATACAGACAGATATTAGTTCCGAGCCAGAGTGTGCGGCGCCCACGCCACGAGGACAGTGGGGCTGTGAGTTTGCACGTTGATGTTATAATAAATGTATGTCTCGTTGTTTATTAGTTGGACGAGCAGCGGACGAACGGCCAGGGTCGAAAGGTAACCCCCGTTCGCAATAAATGTTTGGATTTGCCCTTGGACTATGTCGGCGGACGTAAGGCACACGACACCAGTACACTGTGTGCACTGGTTCCCCAGTCGGTAACACCAGGAGTACTCCACACATTGCATTGCACTCTTCATTTGACATTTGAAGCGATGATAGCTCAGCGCCATACTATACGGTTGCCTCTGACCACAGTGACTCGTAACGAAATTACGTTAAATAATTAAAGGCAACCCTATACATGTAACATTGGATTTTTGACCTTCAGTCCAAGTAGTTAAAGTCCTATTTTGATAAACTCCTTAAGTCCTTTTAGAGCTTTATATCAATACCGGTTGTCCGGCCTATTGGAATACTAAACTGAGCTTGAGCTTCCGGTGAAGGAAAACACCGTTATGAAACCCTAGCGTGGTGTTAGGAACAAATTCGTATTTGGAGGTAAATGGTTTATTTATAAATATAATTATAGTTTAATACAAACAATTTTGTCGAAAGTTTTTTAGTGCGCATTTTAGTTTACTTCGCATATACATATATGGGATTAAATTAAGACTGATTTTTGGTCACGTGATCCCAATCACCTTAGCGCCCATGTACAAGACCTTAGGTACTAAACTCTAGGCAAATCCTCAAATGGTAAGGTAGTGTGTAACTGTAGTCGGACACTAGTTTATATCAGCCACAGTCGAGAGGAAGACTTTCGACTTAAACAGAGCGTATAAAGTACAGATTGTATAAAATGGAATCCGTTGTTTGTCAATGGATTATCGCAATGTCTAAGAAAAATTGCAGTCAATGGAAAATGTATGATGATGCGAAATATGCGTGGTTCATTGATCAAGGAGAATTTTTTAAAACTTTATTTAAAGTCAATTTATTTTTTTGCTTTGCTTGGTTGTGTTTAAGAATTAAACATGCATACTTTGCACTCAAAAGTGGGATTTAAAAAATCTATTGAACGCAATCCACTCCTTGTGCAACGCAGAATCTTTCGATTCCAAACACCACTTACTACCTAGCCACAAGGCGCGAATTAATTACATTATTAATAATACTAGGATTACGGGAGTAATATAGTATAGGAATACTAGGAGGAACACGTCATAGACAAAGGTGTATTGCTCTTAGGGGATTCTGCGTTGTCTAGTCTGTGGACTTGTTCGATCAATGAAGCACATTTTAACTGGCGTAGACAATATTTTGTATTATATACTAACAAGATATTCATAATAACTTTATAGATAACACGCACTACATTCTTGACATTACAACCATGAAAATGTAAAATTTTAAAATACGTTGAAGCGTCCATAGGTAGCGGTAACCGCTTACTATCAGACGGACCGCATGCTCGTTTGCCACCGTTATGGTATAACAAAAAGCTGGAATTTAAAGGAATTATTTTTCACTTTTCATATCGACTAACAACAGACCCCCAATCTTTTCTCGAATCCAGATTTTCGTAGGGAATCGTATAAAAAAAACCTATATATATTATATAATATATCCTCACGGCTTCCCACAAGGGTCCCGAAGGGGTAGGCAGAGGTGTATAGGTAATACCCACACACCCACTTTCCGCCAGAGGTATATTAGGTGCCAACGTGACAGATGGCGAGTCCATCGCCGTTACTCAAGCACGACTATTACATACGCCTTTTAAATTTCTTCTCAGACGTATGCAGGTTTCCTCTCGATGTTTTCCTTCACCGTAAAGCTCGTGGTGTGACTAATCACTGTACTTAAGTTTAGAAAAACTCATTGGTACAGTCGGGATTCGAACTTGCGACCTTTGCGTCGCAGGCAACTGCTCGAACCACTCGGCCACCACGGCTCAATATATTATTATTATTCGTGTAATTTATAGGCATTTAACTGTAGCCTGTATAGGCTCCCAATTCGTCAACTCGCTTACATTTTATTTGCCATATTTTGCAAACAGCATCCTGTTCAATGTAGCCTTAATTCATCAACAAAATAGTTTTGACGGATTAGAAATATGAAAATATACAAGTAAATATTCTTAAAAGTTCATACAAGAAACAGCTTGTTTAGAATTTAATTTTGCATAGTTCAAGCTTATCTACGATTGTGGGACACACGGGCTCATTACATACATATATTATACCATAATTTCAAACGCACGCAACTCCTGCGCACAATATATTACCGAATGTTTCCTTGTTACAGTGGCCAAAGCGGAAGAAAAAGGCGAAGGGCAAGAACTAAGCCAACCTCAAATGAAACTCATGTTGTCAATACTGTAGCGCGTATTTAATTACATCTATGTGTGAAAATAATATCCTTAGAAAATACGTGGTTATATTATACATCTCTCTTGGTTATAAGTAATATACATCCGTCTTGGTTAGGGGGCGTCCATAAATTACGTGATATTTCAAAATGTGGGTTTCTTACGTAAACGCGTTGGATTTTTATTGTAAAAAGAAAAAGATGCTTCGTGCTTCTATTTACGACTAGTAATCAATATTGCTGAGAGTTTATTTAATTATAAGATTAAATCTTACGCATGTTCAATCTGGATTAAATGGACCAAAATAGTATATATTTTTTTGTTTAATCAGAAAAAGAATTGCGTGATATTTGCCGAGACCCCCCTCTCTCCAACGTAAGATTAGATGAGATTTGACTCGACCCCTCCCCCCTCCCCTAAACATCTCACGTAATTTATGGACGCCCCCTTATAAGTAGAACACTGAATTTATAACTGTTAAGCGGCTTCGTCGAAGAAACCATCCAATTGCGTTGAAATCTGCAAGAGAAATTAAGTTTTGAGTAGGTTGGATATGTCGAACGGCGCCTTCATTTAACATCTATTGACTAGCGAAATCAAACCTTAAGGTAACTATACAAGGTCTATATTTCAATCAATTGATAACTTTGTGACGCTGTACAGTCCAATTTAGTTGTATTTTTCTTGCATTTCAATCAATTAATTTATATTCTATGAATATTGCAAATTGAAAAGAATGAAGAAGAATGTGTGTATGTTTGTTCCTAAATCACGCCGAAACTGCTGAACGGGTTTGTATGAAGTTTGACACGGAGATAGCTTGTTAGGTATATTAACACTTATACGTTTTACGCCTGAAAGAACATGAAATGAAATCATATTCTACGCGGACGAAACTGCAGGCCCTGCTAGTATGTGGATGTTTTTAAAGCTTTTCAATGACGACGCCGTCCGCATCGTGAAACAGCGATAGTTGGCTCTCGCTCGCACTAATTATAGTTATGAGCGAAAGGGAAATTTGTCACATCTTCTGATCGATAATGAGAAATTTGATAACATAATAAGTTGTAAGTAGAATAACAACTACGGTTAGTAATTGTGTAATTTCGATATTTTTCCCGCGTGTAATTATTCAATCGTCTACTTTAACCTTCAATCCGTACCTATATATTGTCTCCATTCTTGACGTCGAACACTTGTCATGACAGCTTATGAGACTACAATTGTCACATACGACAAAACTAGACGTTGACAAGTGTGCTGTGACGAAAGTAGGCGCACACACTTTATGTAATCTTTAATGCATTCAGCTGTGCAAATGTATCTAGTCAATAAAAAATAAAATACTGATTGTATGTGTTATTCAGTAGAGTAATTACCAATTTCTTTAGTAAGTCTATGAATGAAACCACCACACAAAGAACACCACACGAAGGGCAGCTCGTGGCAGGCGTGGTGCAGCGCGCTGTAGGGCGGCAGCAGCACGCGCTTGTTGTGGGGGGAGGGGAGGGGGAGGGGGCGTGTACCTGCAGCGGCGTGTACTTGAGGTACTTGTCGGGGTGCTTGGCGAAGGGCAGCTCGTGGCAGGCGTGGTGCAGCGCGCTGTAGGGCGGCAGCAGCACGCGCTTGTTGTGGGGGGAGGGGGGGGGGAGGGGGCGTGTACCTGCAGCGGCGTGTACTTGAGGTACTTGTCGGGGTGCTTGGCGAAGGGCAGCTCGTGGCAGGCGTGGTGCAGCGCGCTGTAGGGCGGCAGCAGCACGCGCTTGTTGTCCCGCTTGAGCGCCTCCCGCAGCTCTGCGTCGGGCACGCTGTAGCGCGGCTGCGCGCGCGCACACTCCTCCCACTCGCGGTTGAACGCCTGCCGCGCCATCCCGTGGGAGCGAAACAATCCCATTACTACCAATTGTCCATCTTTCAAGTATAATATACCATTCGCGGTAACGCTCATATTTTAAGATATGTAAAGCATACACTTAGACTCCTACCTCCCCATGCCTGACACTGTTCTATCCTCTTACTCCAAAAACCCTATATCTCATAATGCAAATTTGGACTCTTACAGAAACATCTAGCAGACATCATCTAAGAGTCTTCCTATGGACCCTTTGTCAAACATCCTTTTATGATAGCTCTAAACAATTGTTTGTCCTGTGATCGCGGCTACCACCACCATTCAAGGTCTAAAGCTCAATCGTTATAAACTTCAAAGATTCCTTCCCATAGAGAAAGCTAACCTCGTGTGTTAAATGCTTTTAAAGCCTAATCCAAAATGTATCGCTCGATATATATATTTCGATTTGGATTTGGATATAAATATATATATATATATCCTCACACCTTCCCACAAGGGTCCCCGAAGGGGTAGGCAGAGGTGTATAGGTAATACCCACTTTCCGCCAGAGGTATATTAGGTGCCAACATGACAGATGGCGAGTCCACCGCCGTACTCAAGCACGACTATACATACGCTTTTGAATTTCTTCAATTCTCTATAATAATTATATATATATGGGGGAACTCCATGATGCACTCTCTAAAGAAAACCTAAGCAAGGAGTACCTCTTGTGCCACAGAAGCTCCCATGCAATACTAACCGCGAACTTATCCTTGATCATCTGGCGGTCCCTGTCCCTCAGCTTGGGCGGCAGCTTCTCGTCCAGCTGCGTGTGCGCCAACAGCTTGTTCCAGCTACAGCATCACAAACAATACGTTTTTTTCTACTCTCAATAAGCATGCGGTCCGCGTATAGACGCTAGCAACACCAGTGGTATCGCTTACGCTACAGGAATCTTTTCACATCCTTCTTGAAGAACTCCATGCTGAACTCTTTAGGAAAAATCCCAACGGGGACATTCCACAGTCTGAGTGTTCGCGGAAAGAGTGAAAATAGTAGAAAATAGAGTGAAAAACCGCAGTACCTTTTCGGTGCCAGAAGGAACGTGACACAATGCAAGTGCGAAACCCGACAGTAACTAAGATTTTTCTGAAATTACAGTGATTAATCAGAAAACGAGGTTAACGGTGAAGGAAATCATTAAAAAGATTATTGTATACATTCGAAACGAAATTCAAAAACGATCATCTGTCACGTTGACACCTCAATTATATCTCCAGCGGAAAGAGGGTGTATAACACCTCTGCCTACACTATGTTAAAATCCTTAAGGCAGACCTTTGTAAGTAAGCCTGCTTATGTTCTTGAATCATGTTCCTATAATTAGTCTCGCAGTCAGGCTCTGCCAGGGACAGCAAGTCCAGTAACCCACTGCGTTGGAGGCCCTGAGAACAAACAAATAGTTGCACACTAACCCGTACCCTGGAACCTCGCTGTCACTTAATCGAGGCAAGTCGATCTAGTCTCGAAATCGAATCCGCAATGAACAGATTCGCAAAGCAACTGGCGTGAACGAGTGCGATTGTATTGTTGAAAAAAGGCATGTTACGTTGGTTTGGATATTGGTTTAAACATAATACGATATGGTTTTAAACATAAACATATTTTAGCTTTAAAGAAAATAACGAAAAGGTCGATATTACCTGCAGTAGATACAGTGTGTTGTTCAACAGGAATATAGCCTTTAATGCTTCGGGATACTGCTCACTCTTGTTCCGCAGCGTGAAGTTGAGCTGGGCGAGCACTTTGCCTGTAATAAATGCTTATTCATTTATTTATTTATTTACTTAAGTACAGTGATTAGTCACACCACGAGCTACTATACTGTCTCCTTATAATATGTATGTACTGACGCATGTAGACAGCGAGCAGGGCAGCGTTCCTGTCGTGGGCGGCGGGCAGCTGGCTCACGGCGTGCTGGTATTGGGGCTCGGTTCCCAGCGCGCTCCCTGTACACACACACGTACACATATATAGAATACAGAAATAATATACCTATACTCGTATAAGGATGATCACCATCTAAAGCGAAGCAAATAAACCATAGGGAAGGGTGATAGTGTGTGGGTGTGCGTACCGATAGTTTGTGGGTGTGCGTACCGATAGTGTGAGAGTGTGCAGGTATGTGTACCGGTAGTGTGAGAGTGTGCGGGTATGTGTACCGATAGTGTGAGAGTGTGCGGGTATGTGTACCGATAGTGTGCGGGTATGTGTACCGATAGTGTGAGAGTGTGCGGGTATGCGTACCGATAGTGTGAGAGTGTGCGGGTATGTGTACCGATAGTGTGAGAGTGTGCGGGTATGTGTACCGATAGTGTGAGAGTGTGCGGGTATGGGTACCGATAGTGTGAGAGTGTGCGGGTATGGGTACCAATAGTGTGCGGGTGTGCGTACCGATAGTGTGCGGATGCGCGGCGAGCGCGTGGCAGTGCGCCAGGGCGGCCACGGCCAGCTGGTGCACGGTGCCGTCCACGGGCCCGCTGGCCGTGTCCGAGCGGATGGCCTCCACCCACTCCTCCAGCGACCGCAGGCACTGGACACACCGCACAAAGCATTCAGTCAAATAATAAACCTTAAATATAGATGCAAATACAGACAAACGAATTGTATTCGAAACATCTTTTTTTGTAGTATAATTTTCTTGCGTCCAGAAACAAATCTTTTTGATATAAAAAAAGAACAAGTTAAAGCGTCATCGAGTGAGTTTGTTTGTAATCTGTACGTCTAAGTATATAATGTATGTAAGTGGGTTTACCTGCATAATTATATATTGAAAAGGTGTTTTTATTTTTAATTGTGAGCGTGTAGTGGTAGTGGTAGTGTAGTGTAGTGCAGTGGTAGTGTAGTGCAATTCATTAGTAGTGTAGTGTAGTGCAGTGGTAGTGTAGTGAAGTGCAGTGATTGTGTAGTGTAGTGCAGTGCAGTGGTAGTGTAGTGTAGTGCAGTGGTAGTGTAGTGCAATGCATTGGTAGTGTAGTGTTGTTCAGTGCAGTGCAGTGTACTCACGCTCTGCTGGCACGCGTTGAGTATGGCGGTGTAGGGCGCGGGCGCGGCGGGCGCCAGCGCGCGCGTCATGTCGGGCTGCAGGCGCCGCAGCCGCGCCAGCAGCGCCCAGCACGCGCCGCCCGCGCCCCCCCCGCCTCCTCCCCCCCCGCCGCCGCCCGCGCCGCGCCCCTTGCGCCCGCACGCGCGCTGCACGCCACACGAGATACATACAGACTACTGAACTGTACTGTACTACCACCTCGCACGGACAACGACCGCATTTACCTCATCTTAATTAACTAAGCCGTGGTGGCAGAGTGGTTCGAGCGGTTGCCTGCGGCGCAAAGGTCGCAAGTTCGAATCCCGACTGTACCAATGAGTTTTTCTGAACTTAAGTACGGTGATTAGTCACACCACGAGCTTTACGTTGAAGGAAAACATCGAGAGGAAACCTGCATACGTCTGAGAAGAGATTCAAAGGCGTGTTTATAGTCGTGCTGGAGTAACGGCGATGGACTCGCCATCTGTCACGTTGGCACCTAATATACCTCCGGCGGAAAGTGGATGTGTGGGTATGACCTACACATCTGCCTACCCCTTCGGGGACCCTTGTTGGAAGGCGTGAGGATATATTATTGTTATATAATAAACTATCGAAATTCCAATGTATATTAGTTAAGCTCCTGTAATATCCCACCTCGACGTCAGTAGCCAGCAGCGCAAAGCAGTCCTTCAAGACGTGATGCAGCAGCGCCGGCAGCCTCGGCAGCGGCACCAGGCCCAAGAGGTTGCGCTGCTCGACCCGCGCCAGCCGCAGCAGGGCGCTGGCGAGCGCGCCGGCCACCTCGCATTCCCATTCCTCGGCGCCTTCGCCCCCTTCCTCATCTAACCACAAATATAGACGAATGAGCCGTGGTGGCCGTGTGGATCGAGTGGTTGCTTCCAATTAAAAAATTGCAAGTCCAAACCTGGCGTGAATGAGGGCGTGATTGTAAAGATGAAGAAAGACATGTTACGTTGGTTTGGATACATAGAAAGGATGAGTGAAGAAAGATTGACGAAACAGATATACAAAGCAAAAGTGTGTGCAAGAAGAGGCAGAGGAAGGCCACGTTCCAACTACCTGGATCAACCTAGATCGGACTCTCAAGGATAGGAACGTTAAGAGTACTCGAAACCGACGAACATGTATGAAGAGACTGATGAATGTGGACGAAGCGAAAGAGGTATGTAAGTCTAGAGAGAACTGGCGCTCTATACTCTCTGCCTACCCCGTTAGGGACTTGGCGTGATGATATGTATGTATGTATGTATGCAAGTTCAAACCAATTACTTTTTCTAAACCTAATTACAGTGATTGATCACACCGTGAGGTTTACGATGAAATAAAACATGGAGAAGAAACCTGCATAAAATTGAGAAGAAATTCAAGGACGAATGTCGTCGTTGAGAAACGGTGATGTGAATACTGGCAAAAGAGGCAAAAGAGGATATTGTTACAAGGCGTGTAGATATAATCAAAACTCGATCAGCAGCCGACATGCAATCAGAGCGTTATGAAAATGTAGTGACGTGTCAGTAATGACGTAACAGAAATTTACACGTAAAATACAATTAAAAAAAATACTTACAAGAGTCATTCATAGAGCGGCGCGAGCCTATAGCCAGGCCGGTGGACTGCTCCAACGTCTGAGACGCCTTCATCATTATTTTGTTGGCTCGCTTTTCCAACCTTTACGAGAATTGTACAAATATAACATATATAATATATCCTCACGCCTCCCACAAGGTTCCCCCTAGGGGTAGGCAGAGGTGTATAGGCAACACCCACACACCCACTTTACGCCAGAGGTATATTAGGTGCCAACGTGACAGATGGCGAGTCCATCGCCGTTACTCAAGCACGACTATACATACGCCTTTGAATTTCTTCTCAGACGTATGCAGGTTTCCTCTCTCGATGTTTTCCTTCACCGTAAAGCTCGTGGTGTGACTAATCACTGTACTTAAGTTCAGAAAAACTCATTGGTACAGTCGGGATTCGAACTTGCGACCTTTGCGTCGCAGGCAAC
>JACCPG010000414.1:0-53547 GCA_016069955.1 Drepana arcuata | reverse complement strand
CAGACGTATGCAGGTTTCCTCTCGATGTTTTCCTTCACCGTAAAGCTCGTGGTGTGACTTATCACTGTACTTAAGTTCAGAAAAACTCATTGGTACAGTCGGGATTCGAACTTGCGACCTTTACGTCGCAGGCAACTGCTCGAACCACCGTGGCAAATCTAAAAATACATATCGATCGTAACAAATGTAATAACATTGAGTTATAAACGAACATATTTAGCAAGATTCAGTCCTCGATTACACTTCGTCACAAATTAAAAAACGATTACATTGAAATGATGCACGTACTTACACTTTTTGTATCTTGCTGGTTTTCTTAGTAGTGCTATCCGAGCGATGCAGCATATTCTTTGCCCTCTGAAACAAACGAAATACATATTAAACACTGGCTAAAGGTACAAGATCACTACACAGTTATCCAGCACCTGCCTCCGCAACGTCCGGCTACACCGCTAGAAAGGCTGGCGAAAATTTGAAGGTAATTGTCGCTGGTAAAATAGAAGGCAAACGGCCGAAAAGCCGCTGCCCCAAACAGTGGAAGGATTAAGTTCATGCCACCCTCGAAGGCTGCCCATGGCGCTCTCCACACTGCTGACCATAGGAACAGATAGCGGTAGGCAATAGAAACGAAGTGGCTCCCAGCGGAGAATCACGACCCTCAGTATTGTTAGTAGTGGCGGCCAGCGCCAGGCGGGCCAAGGGCACGTACCATCAAGGGCGAGGCGGCCATGGAGCGCGAGCGCAGGTAGTCGCGCAGGGCGGCCAGCGCCAGGCGGGCCAAGGGCACGTACCATCAAGGGCGAGGCGGCCATGGAGCGCGAGCGCAGGTAGTCGCGCAGGGCGGCCAGCGCCAGGCGGGCCAAGGGCACGTACCATCAAGGGCGAGGCGGCCATGGAGCGCGAGCGCAGGGAGTCGCGCAGGGCGGCCAGCGCCAGGCGGGCCAAGGGCACGTACCAGTCAAAGTATGAGGTGGCCATGGAGCGCGAGCGCGCAGGTAGCGCCCGCGCAGGGCGGCCAGCGCCAGGCGTGGCCAAGGGCAATGTACCATCAAGGGCGAGGCGGCCATGGAGCGCGAGCGCAGGTAGTCGCGCAGGGCGGCCAGCGCCAGGCGGGCCAAGGGCACGTACCATCAAGGGCGAGGCGGCCATGGAGCGCGAGCGCAGGTAGTCGCGCAGGGCGGCCAGCGCCAGGCGGGCCAAGGGCGCGCGTGCAGCCAGTAGGGCGGCGGCGGGCGGGCGGCCGGCGGCGCTGAGCCAGGCGGCGGCCGCGCGCGTCACCTCCACGGCCGCGCCCTCGCTCACGCCGCTCACGCCGCTGCCGCCCACGCTCACGCTCTCCACGCTCGAATCTACTTGTATCGTCACACAATCGATTCACTTCGAGTCATCCGTATTTGGTGTAAGAATTTTAGACCAACCGAACCAGCACAGAAGAAAATGATACATATGATTGGAGAAATATGGATACCTTCATACATAAACTCTTCATGGGTCCCAGTGCCACATTATACCATGGATGACATGAGAACCTTCCCCGCGGGCGTGAGGGACGGCGTGATGATAAGTTCTATGTATGTATGTATTATGTATGAAAGCCGTGGTGGCCGAGTGGTTCGAGCAGTTGCCTGCGACGCAAAGGTCGCAAGTTCGAATCCCGACTGTACCAATGAGTTTTTCTGAACTTAAGTGCAGTGATTAGTCACACCACGAGCTTTACGGTGAAGGAAAACATCGAGAGGAAACCTGCATACGTCTGAGAAGAAATTCAAAGGCGTATGTATAGTCGTGCTTGAGTAACGGCGATGGACTCGCCATCTGTCACGTTGGCACCTAATATACCTCTGGCGGAAAGTGGGTGTGTGGGTATTACCTATACACCTCTGCCTACCCCTTCGGGGACCCTTGTGGGAAGGCGTGAGGATATATATATACATGTATGTTTTAAAACAGGAGTTGCAATTAGCAATAGCCCACCTTCCTCCACAGCCATCATGTCCAAGAGGGTGGTTGGAGATAGAGGTCTGGTGTTGCGACTGAGTAACTCTTCAAATGCAGTCTCTAACTTCAGCACCCCATTATTATACAGTTGGTTCTAGAACAATATTATATGAAGTCACAAAATTAATGAATAAATTATAATTTTTATGACTATTAGAAAGGCACATCAAAGAATAGTGGTACCAATATTTTATTCAGATTGTATAGACACGGCAGTTTTATGGTGGTTTTATCCGGAAGAAATCTCCAAAGAGAAATTCAAACACACATTGTTGTAACAAGCTGTGTTTGATACTATTAGTGTGAAAAGTAACAATAAATACAAGGGGTAAGCTAAGAGGGAACTGGCACTATACTCTCTCTACCTGCCCCGTGATGAACTGGGCGTGATGCGTGTATCATTATTTAGATTTTGCTTTTACGGACTTGCTTTCGGAATTACTATTATTACTTAGCAACTGTTATGTTTCTAACCATATACCTTATTGCTTTGAAATTATATATATAAATTACTCACAATGTTCTCCAGTTCGACACTCTGTGGATTATGCTTATTGAAGTAAGTTTGAGCTTCTGCTAGTTTGTCTAAAGCCTGAAATAAATTAACTAAGTATAGTGATTTACTTTTGGGATTGGTAGGTGATTCGGGCACAAAGCAAAACCATTGGAAAACTTTATATGGGGTAGTTCAATGTCAATGTTAGTCATTAACAAATTGTTACCTATGGTTCATTCTTATAAGATTTTAATCCCTCATTCTTTAAGATTCATTAACAAAACTATACATATTTTTTTCAAGTATCTCACACCTTCCCACGAGGGTCCCCGAAGGTGTATGGGTAATACCCACACACCCACTTTCCGCCAGAGGTATATTAGGTACCAACGCGACAGATGGCGAGTCCATCGCCGTTACTCAAGCACGACATTTTTTACAAGTATGCAATTATATAATGTAATTTCTCAGAGAATGTAATTATTCTTTTCTTATATTTTATCTGTACCATGACAGTACTATTTAGTATGCATCAATTTTGTAATACATAAGACAATTTATTTTATTCATTAATTTAAACCAGATATAAAAAGAACAACTAGATGTTGCAAATGTAAATGTAGTATAAGCAAAAGAAAGTGATCATACCTCCAGATAAGTGTTAAGTGACTCAGTGGTGGCAGTATTAGGGCCTGCCTGGATGAGCTCTGCAAGCTCTCGGGATACCATGTAGTAGTTAATCACATGGTCCAGTGCTTTCACTGTTCGATCCATATCTAAGAAAGAAATCTTAATTAGTGAGTATTGCCAAAATGATTATGAATTCAAGCCTATTTTCCAAGTTGGAAATGAAATATATAAATGTATATTATTTCACAAATGTGTATCAAATGAGACTAATGAAACATACACATGCTTTATTACACATAATAATGTATTTTTTAATTCTTTTTAACAGTGAATAAAGTATAATAGTTTGTTCATAATTTTTACCAGCAAAATAAAGTATAATACTTTATTCACTGGTATATCACTGTCTGATATATCATATTATTGAATCAAATCAATTTATAGTTGCTGTATTGTCCTGTCTCTCATACCAGTGCAGTTACTTACAATATAACAATTAGATCAATCACAATATTTAAAAAATGGTACTTCTTGCCACAGCCAATATAGGTACATAGACCAAAAGTCCAGGGGAGATGCAAGAGTCATTGCATGCCTTCCTTGCTACTTTAATTTGTGGATATTTATTACTTTCTGGCCATGCTTATTTGGATATGCATACATACATATCATCACGACGAGTCCTTAATAGCATAGGTAGAGAGAAAAGAGCACCAGTTCTCGCTAGATATATACAATAATAATATATTTCATATATCCTTATGCCTTCCCACAAGGCTCCCCAATGGGTAGGCAGAGATGTGTAGAGCAGAGATATAATTCAAGTGACAACATGACATATGGTGAGTCCATTGCCATTCTCAGGTACAACTATACATATTACAATAATAATAATAATATACTTACTCTGATGTATATGCTGTAGCCTGGCAGTATCTCCATATAAGGGCAACACAGCAGTCTCAAGTTGTTGCAATCTCTGCTCACAAGCACCAAGTACATTACACACATCATTAGCCAGGGAGGAGCTGCGTTTAGCAGCCGCTTTCAGCTCTTGAATGTTTGTCATCTCCTGCAGAAATCCTCCCCATGATGCACACATTTTTTTTATATATTTCTAATAATATTCAATTTTATTATTATTTATCAAGGACTCTATGGGGCACAGCTATATAAAAGAGGGGCGTTTTTATAATAAAAATGTTATAAGTTTCGTATACTGTAAATATTATAAAGTAACGGCAATGGTAACAAAAAGCAAATGACACAAGGGTAATATACTATATATTAACAGAATATGTACCAGAATGGTAATTAACAGAAAACAAACCTTTCGTAATTTCATTTCTATCTCAAACTTCTTTTCCACTGCGTACATTTTGCAAGGATTAGGTACGAGGCAGTCTTACCAATTTCTATCAAAAAAAAATTATATAAAATGTAATGTTGAGGAGAATCCGCGTCTTGTGGCTGGTAAAATACTTAATAAAAAGAATATTTAAAGGAATAGGTATCTATCAGTAGGAAATAAATAAGTCACTTTGCTAGTGTTATGACACAACCAAGCTGAAACTTCATGAAAGTGACAAATGTCTAGTTTACTGTCAGGTTGACAGGCTTAATGTAATTTTATAAACATTTTTAATTTTTATAGTGTATTAAAAATATAAATACGAATGATACTGAGATCACGAGAACAATTTCGTCTATGTATTCCTCTTATAATAACAAGAATATTTCGCCAAATACATAATTTACTAAAGAGAATCAATTCAAATCAACCAAATGTTTTACTATGATGTGTGGTACGTGTATCCAATCATAAGATGTGTGTGATGACGTGACAGCAGATTCGTAACGTGGCTGACGTTTGGCTTGTTTTGTCATTTAACTTTCATTCCACGACTATTTTACGTTCTACTACGTGACCACTGTTGCAACCCAATTACGCTATTTAGCGAGGTTTTCTAAAATACACGACCGCTAAAGTGGTAAGTAGTTTAACTACAGTGCTGTAAATTGTATATTTATATAAAGAAGTGGTCTCTGCCTACCCCTACGGGAAAGAGGCGTGATTATATGTATGTATGTATATAAAGATTTCCGTAATTATATGAAAGTTTTGGTTTTAGACAAAATGGATCAAATTGCCAAGTTTGTGGAGCCTGGAAAGCAATTCGCTAAGGATTCCATCAGATTGGTCAGAAGATGTACTAAGCCTGACAGGAAAGGTTCGTAAATATATTATTAAATAGTGAATAGAGAAGAACAGTATTTGGCAGTGTAGCGTTTGTTGACTTTGTTTCTGGATCAATCGTATTAGTGAGGCATATCTAAAAGAGATTAACAGATTCTTATCATTGTTCTATGTATTGATTGGTTGACAGAATGTCATGAAATTACTGAAAAGCTTCAAATCGTAATTTCGAGTCTTATTGTTAAAATTTATGTTGACTGAAATCAAGTTTGCAGTTCGAGCCTTGGTGATCTATACCATTAAGATTATTTTGAATTCAAATACAGTTATTTGTCACATCATGAACTAAAGTGTGGAAGAAGACAGTGAAGAAACTGCATGTGATTCAGAATCAGTTGAATATTTATGTAAAGTTTTGCACGAGAAACAGTAATGGGACTCACAAATCTGTCACTTTGGCACCTAAATGTATATTGTGCAAAAATGGTGCTGTGACACTATGCATAGCCCTATGATTTTTATTGTCTGAGTGTCATGCCTTCCGGCCAAGCTTCGCTGCTAACTTTGTCTTTGTTTGCGTAATAAAACTTATAGATATGTTCTTTGAAATTGGCCTATGTAATGCCAACATGTAAGGCAGAGGTGTAAAACAAGGCTATTTTTGTCTGACATATATTTTGGTGGTGACAGATGGTGAGTATACTCTTTTCTCAAGCAGATATTTGTATGTCTTTGAACTTTTCTTCAAACATATGCAGGTTTCCCTCTTCTCTCAATCATATGTAATAAGTATATGAAATGATTTAACAATTTTAGAACATTAAAAGGGGAATGAAGCCCATATTGTAGCTATGAACTTCTGATTCCAAGGTTCCAATACTCCCATAGTTCAATAGAGTTTGAAATAACCAATGAATATTATCTTTTTCAGAATTTCAAAAGATCGCCATCGCCACAGCTATTGGTTTCTGCATCATGGGATTCATTGGTTTCTTCGTAAAGTTGATACACATTCCCATCAACAACATTATTGTGGGATCATAGGTTCTCTAGTGTAGGTTAGATCTAATTTATAAATAAGGCTCCGGATGCATCTAAGTTAACACTCAAATACATAACATTTTATTATTTATAATAAAAAATTAATTATGATGTTCTATATTTGTTTTTTTTTTACTTCTATTTGTAGCTAAAGTCACTGGCTGTTAGGTAAGCAAATGTAGAAGTACTTTGCAAGATGTTATCATATCACTTACAATAATTTATTAAATCAATTCACAAATAGTTAAAATGTTTCTAATGATCACATAGTTGTACTTTTGATTTTTAGGGGAGTAAATAAACGAATTATAAACAATTTTGTTTTTGATTTAATAAAAATCACATGTTTCATTGCACTAAACAAATGCATAATAACATTACTTAGATGTATTTATTTCAAAATAGTCCTACACTATTGGTCTATCTTACATTGAAGATCTGATGATAATTCAACAATACATATGTTAGGGTTATTTAAAAAGTAAAAACATATTGAAGTAAAAACAAAAGAAAATATTTTAAGGTTGGATGCAGCCTTAGCAAGCACCCTTATGTCCAAATCAGTAAAAATACGACATGATTCATTTTAGACGTTGATTCGGACGTCAATTTCCAATTTAAATGATAACAAGCAAGACAGCGCATAGTTGAGCACCGGATATATTTCTATTAGCTGGCTATTCAGCAGTGATAAGCAAAACAATTCTCTTCATAAAAAAAGTGTCCACCCTTCTAAGCTCGTAGCCATATATATACATGTAGTAGAAAAACATTAGACATTGATTATGGATGTTTTCACGTTCCATAATAATTATTCAGAAGAGCTGTCTACTATAATCGGCTAAAATGCAATGCAGTTGTGACGCTGGATGAGAATCTTATTCTGTTCTTTTTTATTTTATTATGTCACAATTTAACTATGATAAAGGTAATAGACAAACTAAGGTTACGTTCTAGTTTTTAGCTTTCTGCAACACGTGTATGTAAAAGCCAGGCACAGGCACTTCGTCTATCGGCTGGAAGTCTGCGTAGATGTGGTGCGCGGCGGGCTGTTGGCCGAACGCCTCGTCCAGCATGCGGCTGAACGGGCGCAGCTTGTGCGGGTAGTAACACAGTCGGAACTCGCTGGAAGTACACAACAAATCGCTTCATTAACACTATAGAAACAGTTGGTATGATCAAGTTAACACACTAGTCTCATCAAAACACTAGTATTAAAGGATTTTGATTACATTTCATAGTTAAATTTTTAAAGGCATCTTATGTCTTATTCCAGCTGTGTATTTGGCGGGTTTATCAGAATTCAGAATTTTGCATTCTAACGTGTAGAGATAATTGATTGAAATATTGATCAGGTAGGCAGAGGTGGAGAGGTATAGATAATACCCACACACCCACTTTCCGCCAGAGATATATTTTAGGTACCAACGAGACAGATGGCGAGTCCATCGCCGTTAATCCAGCACGGATAGTGGGTGTGTAGGTAATACCTACACACCCTGCCCCTTCAAGGACCCTTGTGGGAAGGCGTGAAACACAATTAAATAGCGACCTCCTGTCTTCGGTGTCTCCATCCTCGGTGGTGTCAATGCAGTAGTCCAGCGCGACCAGCTCGGGTTTCCCCCCCACCACTAGCACTGACGTCTTGATTTCTACTGGATACTTGCACTGGAATAACACAATAACATACTTTATTCTCTCTCGTTTTGTTGGACTATTTTATTCCCTCTATGCGGATATCGGATCGGCAGTGGTTTGATCTGCGCATGACGTAAAATAAGCTAAGCGCTAAGCTGTATATCGGCAAACATGCTAAGGCATCACAAATCCAACTTATATTTACATACATACATACATACATATCATCACGCCAAGTCCCTAACGGGGTAGGCAGAGAGTATAGAGCGCCAGTTCTCTCTAGACTTACATACCTCTTTCGCTTCGTCCACATTCATCAGTCTCTTCATACATGCTCGTCGGTTTCGAGTACTCTTAACGTTCCCGTCCTTCAGAGTCCGATCTATTTGATCCAGGTAGTTGGAACGTGGCCTTCCTCTTACTTATATTTATTTATTTATTTATTTGGTTCATCAGTAGTTACTACATAAGTTTCAAATTGTTGTCATTTTTTAACAATATAGTTCTTAATCTTAATGTGTAACAGTTTAAGACGAACACAGCATGCATGTTAGTAAATACTTGTTAACCGCTTAAACTAAAGTGAGATAATTTATTAGAAAAATAAGTGAATGTGAATCTAAACTATTTGTATAACTCTTAAGAATATACTTTTTTATATGAGTTATAGTATCCTTCCATACATCCACAGAGCCTCCATATTTATTCAATAGTCTTGACAGTCGAGCAACCGGAGAGTTCGCGCCGAGCTTTGTACGTCTGAACTATAATATTATAGATAGCTGTGCCAGCTACTTAGGCCGCATGAAGTTTAACAAAAAAGTTATTACCTATTTAGTTTGAAAAATAAAAGTAGCTTAAGTTACTCCTTTTTACATCAGCTATCGGCTAGTGAAAGTCCCATCAAAACCAGTTTCAGAGTTTAGCCAGAACAGACAAACACAGAATTTTTTTTTTTTATTTTGTATATGTACCGTGTAGTAGGGTGTCGTCCCGTATATTACAATTTATCAGACAGCGAGGAGCAATACTTATAAATAGGTATCATATCATAGCACAATAGTATTGTCGTATGCACGTGTACATATGTGTAGCGTTACACTAGGAAAACAAAAAGCCATCCAATAACATCATAATATATTACGTAACACATGATATCTGTTGTTACGCCATATTACAGTATATCCGATAACGGTAAATCAATGTAAACAAATGATAAAGGTCACCAAACTAGTTGTAGCGGGATAAGAACAGCAGCTTCTGATATCAAGTGAGAGATACCAATGAGAGCTACAAGTAGAATATATCCCATTCAATATTGGAATTATCGAACTGGGCCTTTCTGTTACAGACGATCGAATATCAGTGGTACTGCTGGATTTGCGTTCCTACAATTTGCTAGTATTCTATGTTAATCGTATTTTCGTTAGTACCTATGGATTCACTCAACATTATTATCTGAATTAATTTCTACCTACTGTACAACAAATATAATATATTCTCCCGCCATCCCACGAGAATCCCCGAAGGAGTAGGTAGAGGTGTATATATGCATATGGTGTGGTAGTGTCCACACACCCACTTTCCGCCAGAGATATATTTTAGGACGGACTTGATTACGTGACAGATGGCAAGTCCGTCGCCGATACTCAAGCACGACTATACATAAGCTTTTGAATTTCTTCTCAAACGTATGCAGGTTTCTTCTAAATGCTTTCATTCACCTTGAAACTCGTGGTGTAACTAATCACTGTACTAAGGTCAGAAAAACTCATTGGTACAGTTGGGATTCAAACTTGCAATCTATGTGTTACACTGAACCACTGCCGACGCGGCTCATTCTACCTACTAATATTATAAATGTGAAAGTTTGCATAGTTGGTTAGAGTTGCTTGTTACTCAATAACGACTAATTATAGTTGGATGAAACTTGGCACGAAGATGCATCATAGTCTGGAATTGGATGTGTTTGCTTCGTGGAAAAAAAAAGTGCACGAATGCTATGACTTGAGCCGAAGCCCGTTTGTGTAACAATATTAAATGTAACGCCAGACACAGCTAGTAAATTATTAAGCAAATAATTACCTACAATATAATTTGTGTCAGTCTGGCGAAAGTGTAAAAGAAGTCAAGGTCTCGCCCTGCTGCGTACATAGCGCTTAAGATTCCAACATATTGATTAAGTTGTACTCACATTGTAGTAAATGGAGTGTCCAGGAGTGGCGCCACTGTCGATCATGGCGTCGTAATTCCTATGGTCGATGAACAGCAGGCCCCCAGGCTTCAGGCACTCGGCGAAGTTGCGCAGGCACATCATCTGCGTCCTCTGGTCCCCGAACTCGTCGAGTAGATGAGCGAACGAGTTCCCCAGGCAGATCACTGCGTCGAACTTAGCGCCCGGGGCAAAGGACTCGATGTCTCGCGGCAAAGACTCCCAGTTTGCCTCTTCGATCACTGCAATTTGTGAAAACGGAAACGTAAGATTTGACTGATAGTGAAGTATAAGTAAGTTTAAGGACATTTGACTGCGTTCTTCAGTAAGGTAGGTAGGTGCTCAACGCCCGCTTGTGGCCGTCCTTGAGATACAGCCACAGGTGGTCACCGACTATTTTGAAAAGGGCATCTATTGATCAGTCTAGCCCTGGCTCGCAAACCAGCAATGCTCTATTTGAGGTCCGTATCCCATAAGGTGCATCCCTTAATTGTGTTTTTCGGTCCCTAGAAGTGCCTACTTGGAAGCTTTTGGACTTGCCATTGTGCAAAAGTTCCGGGAACTCAAATATAAAAAAACTACGGCATCTATTGTGCTCTACCTCTCTTCATATGTCAAGTACCTTTATACATCTTGATAGTAGGTTAATAAGACTAAATTTTATACAAGGTATTCCCGTTTTGTCGGCGCTACATCAATAGATATTCATCCAGTTTCAGGAAAATGTGTCACCGTTACGCCGAGTAACACGGGAAGTACACTTTACAATTCATACGCCTTTGAATTTCTTCTGAAAGTATGCAGGTTTCCTCTCGATGTTTTCCTTTACCGTAAAACTCGTGGTGTGGCTATTTTATTTTATCAACTTACAACTCATATCATATTAAATACATGGAAAATCACGCCAGTACGAGCGGAATTGGATGAAAGTTGACACAGAGACACAGCTGGATTATCACACAAAATAAATGTCAAATTTAATCCAATACTACGCGGGTGAAACCGCGCCGTACGGCTAGTGTTAGTATAGATCAAGAGTAGTCTCACCCCATTCATCGAACTTCGGGTCTTTCCTCTTGTCCCACCGGGCCTTCAGGGCGTGCTTCAACATCTTGTCTGACGCGTCCACGGACACCAGCTTGAAGCCCTCATTAACCAACATCATTGAGTCTATACTGAAACAGAACCGAAGGGACACATAGGTGCATCTCTTTCACACGTTACATCCACACATTTCACGCTGAGTAGAGAAAGTGAAAGTGACAGAGAAAGGTCTGTTTGAAGATGTTTATTTCTTTCGCTTTGAGGGTATTTCATCGCTAATTATATACCTATTCTTCATAATGGATTTATCGGTAAGCATAAAGTATATAAATAGATTATTATTATTGAACCCCTGCCACTTCCCAGTAGCTAAGAGGGTAAGCTAAGGTCACGTTTAACCTCCTTTTCCTGATACATGTAACTTAATTATATTTGCAAGGTTAATATTAGGTGTCAATGCGACACACGGTGGTCTGTCTCATTCTCAAGCACGAATATAGGTACTTACGTATGTTGTGAATGTTTGAATACATAACACTATAACAAATATATTGTTAAGTGTAATTTATTTTATTAATATTTTATTTTATTTCTCTATTATATATTTTCAATTCTGTATGCGACTGTACCGATTTTATAATTACTATGATGTTTTGTCACCGGTCTGTTAAAACTTTTAGTTGACCGGTTATTTGGTTACGATTTTTGATTAGGTAGATTAGACGTTTGATTAGGTACGGTCGAATAGCCATCTATTCAGAATGAGGAGTCTAATACCATCTGCATAGCGTAAATCCCTCGGCAAAGCATATTAATACTATAATTACATACATACATACAAACATATCATCACGCCAAGTCCCTAACGGGGTAGGCAGAGAGTATAAAGCGCCAGTTCTCTCTAGACTTGCATAACTCTTTCGCTTCGTCTACATTCATCAGTCTCTTCATACATGCTCGTCGGTTTCGAGTACTCTTGATGTTCCCGTCCTTGATCCTACTATAATTAGACAAAGAGTTTCATACAAATGTCCATATCAAATAACATTTGTTCATACATGCATTGACGTTGTTATTTATTATGTACCGTGTTGCCCTATAAAATACTCAAATTGATGGTACCTTGCCTATTTCCTTAGGTCTCGATTACATCACTCATATCACAGATACACAAACAGGATAATACCTACCGCCCAGAACAGATAAATCACGTCAGCTAAAGATATATTATTTCGTCATTGGCCACCGCTCTGATAAGAGGTCAACTGTCATAACAGTAGATATACTGTTATGACATTATCATTTATACTGTTATAAAAAGATGATAATTGAGTATCGTGCCTCCTAACAAGATCACGTTTAGTAGGATACGTAGGATATATTATAATTATTATTATTAATATCAGGAAGGATCGAACCCCTGACCTAAAGCTAACAGCCATTAGGCCAAGTTCACTTCATTCGCATATTGGTATTCGCCCTCCTGTCGACTATTAAAATACCCATTGTTATTAAGGACTGAGCATGCATTAAAAACAAACTTTACTGGCCACGATGAATGAAAACAAGAATTGATAAGACAATTACCTACTATATTGTAAGTACACTATCAACACTATGTACTAAGCTCTTCAGCTAATGATTTAAGACATATGTAAGCTATACGTCAGACGACATCTGTCCCACCTTCCAGCATTGATAGCTGCTATCCGTTAACAAAAAATGTACCTACGTCTGTATATCTACTTGTCTCATCCGCGACAACACAATCAGACTAGATTAATAAAACCAAAACGTACCTATAAGATTACAAATTTAACAAATAAAACTGAAGAGCTTTTCGCTGTTTCTTCTTCTGTTAGATGTTTCTCGGAAACTGTAATTTAAATATGACATTCAGTAAAATTTCCTGTAGATGAATAAAGACTAGATACAATAGAGCGGGATTACCTATACATCTGACTATTCCTCTAATTGAGAATGTAGAAAGGTAGAGGAAGGAAGAAACATACCTTGTGGGATGGCATGGAGTTAGACATTTTGAATTTTATATATTTATATATATAACCTTAATCTATAATAAATCTTCAGTGCGTGTGTTTGTAATTAAACTGCTCCTAAACGAACCGATTTTGATGTCTTTTTGTGTGTACAAGTTGATTCAAGAATGGCTTAGATTCACAATTAGACGATAGGTGGCGCTGCGATCGTGTATCAGGAAATTTCAGGACAGCTAGTCATATTAATAAAAAAGCCCACTAACCCAGTGCCACAGGCAGTGTCCAAGATCTTCTCACACCCGTGTTTCTTCAGGATCCCGATAAGGAAGTCTTTATAATTCTGCGTTCTCTGGTTGCTGTCTCCAATGAATTTGTTCCAAGTCCTCGCAGCCTTACCATCCGCATACTGATCCTTCACACCCTCTGAAGGTATACCCTCGGAACGGGGGTGGAACACTTTGTCAGCGGACATGATGTTACTGCGGAACATATTTCCTCATCAAAATAAAGCTAGGTTTTCATTTGTTTACGTTGAAGCGGCTTTTTTGGTTTCTAAGCTAAATGGGTTCTCTCCCGATGGTGAGTTGTCCCGTAGGTAAGTCGGTTTAGCAGTGATGGCGAAAGTGACCGTAATGCATCCCCAAGAGTTGAAGTCCGTTTAAGGAACCCCGATGGCAATTCTGATATTATTAGGTACCAAATAATTGTTTCGTAGTGTTTTATCAATCAACCATAAATAAATTATTATTGTAACTGCGGAAGGAGGATATTTTTAAAACAGTGTAATTTTACCATCAACATAATTTTTTAAACTAAAAACTAATATATGACTACATAAGACTAAGTTAATTAATATTTTTCCTACAAATATTCAAAACTAATAATAAATTAAAGACATTAATTAATAATAAACTTACATGCAATGTACACAAACCTACTAGGTATATTATAAAAACATTGACTTATCAGATATGTTAAATCAATAAACAGACTAAGCCTGCGTCTGTACTGAGGACTTCAGTATCATTGAAAGCAATGCAATGGTCAATCGTGAACGAAAACATAGGAACTCACGTATGATGCAATACCAGTTGCTCACGCGTTCATACGACGACTGATCGCTCGGAACACGCTACATAACTCATGTATTGCTCGAGATAAAACAGCTATGTAGTCAGCGCCTCTCAAAGTCAAACACCATTACCTACTAACATAAGGTAACCAGTTAACCGCGCTTGAGATGTTTTTAGCGCTCAGCGTCAGCTCTTGGAACTCTCTTGCATTGCACTTGGAACTTTAAGCAAGCACGTAATTATGTAGATGCCAAGCTAGGGTATATTTAAGACCGCATAGAGGTATTCTGAAATGTACCTAAAGCTAAAAATTATATACCTACGTGCCAACGTGACAGATAGCTAGTTCTTTGCCGTTAGTAAAGATGACTATAAGTTTTTTTTTTTTTTTTTATTGAACCTATGCAGGTTTCCTTTCAACTTTTTCCTTCAGCGTAAAGCTCGCGTTGTGATTATTTTTATTATTCAAGATTGCAATGATTAGGTACGAAAACAAGCGATCAACCCTGAGCTAGTACCCAAAGAACGAAGTTTCTACGATGGTATCACATGTTTGAATAATGTCCGGAATGAGTTAGTCCCGCCCGGTCGACCGCGGGCTTTCGGTTGGGTGGAGGTTAAACTGAATGTTTTTTAATACCTCGATCACACACTGCTGGGCAAAAGCCCTTCTCTCTCTTTCATATGGCTACATTCCAATGATTTCTATAGGGGACCTTCTAACGTATATATTGAAAGTTTAAATACCAACTTAAATATTCTATTTTCTCGAGCTTTACGGTGAAGGAAAACTTCGAGAGGAAACCTGCATACGTTTGAAAAGAAATTGAAGGGCGTGTGATTGAGTTATGACGACGTTGGCGTTGGAGTCCAACGCCTAACATAACATAACACCTCCGGCGGAAACTGGGTGGTTGGGAAAAAACACAAAAAACCTGTCTACCAATTCGGGGACCCTTGTGGGAAGGTGCGTACATATAATTTTCTCACAAGGGCAAACTCTAGCACGGAATTAGAAGGTACTTAGGTACATACCTACATTGTTTTCAGTTCTTGCAGTGTATTTACGCCTTAGCAAGGAATTCATCATCATCACGCCGAGTCCCTAACGGGGTAGGCAGAGAGTATAGAGCGCTAGTTCTCTCTAGAAGTAGGTACATACCTCTTTCTAATCTATCTTTCTTTTCTAATCTAATGTCTGTGTCTTAGCTTTTGAATGTGCTGTTTATCGCGGTCGCGTTCCACGCAATGATAATATGGCTCGAATCGCAATATTGAGTGATCTCTCATCTCTGGGTCACAGATGACTTATTTGTAGGTCTCTGGGTCACGTACACGCTATACGCGTGAACTCCATTGATTGTCATAATTAAAGTTATCAAGGTTAGTCACGCTTCATGAATGAAGAAGTTAAAATGAACATGATTTATTAAATTCAGGCTCTCATCAGGCACTTAAGATGGTTGTACAATATATGTACTATCGTAGGTAGGTATGTAACCGGTGTATTACCTAAAAGTGCGTAAAATAGACTGGTTTTGGGCTCCTAAACTGCCTACGGAATAGCCGAGCAAAATATTATGTTAATATGAATTAATGTTTTCGCATAGAACTGGCTTGCAATTTTTTTATGAGTAGTTTTGATCACATTATTTCCATATAAATAATATCTCCTAATATAAATTTCAAATGACATTATTTAAATTGTGGTGAAAGCCATGGAGACCGAGTGGTTCGAGTAATTGCCTGCGTCACAAAGATTGCCAGTTCGAATTCCGACTGTACCAATGAGTTTATCTGAATTTCAGTTCAGTAAAACATCGAGAGGAAACCTGCATACGTCTGAGAAGCAATTCAAAGGCGTATGAATAGTCGTGATTGAGTAACGGCGATGGGCTCGCCATCTGTCACGTTGGCACCTAAAATATATCACTGGTGGAAAGTGGGTGGGTGTACGAGTATTACCTATACACACCTCTGCCTACCCTTTCGGGGACCCTTGTGTGGAGGCGTGAGGATATATTATTAATATATTTAATATTTATATATAATGAATTATAAAGATATACATTGTGAATTATACCTACAAACTAAAGTGTTTACCGAAGCAATGACCGAAAACGAATGCGTATTATGTTGTCAATGAAATACAAAATATCAAAACAAGATCAAACTCCCTCCCCGTCAATCTCGGTATACCACTAGTTGGGTAAGTAGTTAATTAAATAACGACGGACCCGAAGGGCGTTTTTAAAAATCAAATTAAATTTAATAAGATGACTTTATTCTACGACCGAAGCTTACAGACTAACAATACAATTTCCATTCAGCCAGGAGCACACAGGATGCTGGCACAGCATATCTGCCGGTGGTCTAGCCCGGCGATCTTATTCTAAGAAGCTAGTGTAAGCAGTTAGGAGCACACGGGATGCTAGGTCAGCACATGTCCCGGTGGTCATCCGGCGATCGATTTCATGTAGCCTAACTGTGTGGGCGTGTATTGATAACCATGGTGTTCCCTGGTGGTCCACCTGACATAACTCCTCCGTCCGCGAGTTCGAGATTATCCTGGGGATTATCTCGAGAAATCATATTCCTCACACAGTATGCTTTACAAATTTTGAGTTTAAATGTAAAAGTTACAACTAACAATATAAAAAGTATCCATAGTATAAGAGTTGCTATATTATAGACGTTGAAACCTTTGTAATCACTAACACTGTTAATTGCCCTTACACTTTCACTTTCACTTTTCTGCAATAGATAATTTAAGAACTGGACATCTGCAACATCTATGCCTTTCAGATTAACGGGTTGGCTGTTGAAGGCATGGGAGTTCAGTAATTTTGGTAGCTGTATTATGGGTAATCTCTCGTACACTATATCTTTCCCTGAATTTTGGAGTCCTTTCAGAGTTATATCCAGTACTTTAATTTGGCAATCATCATCTATGGTTATCAGGTAAGTACCACGAATTGATTCCTGTAGTATTTCATGACTACACTGTTTGGTAATAAATGTTTCATTTCTGGTATAAATTACCCAGCGGTTTGGTTGTATATTATAGATGCTTATATCATCAATGATCACAGGAACGGGGTGACAGCTAGAAGCATTTCTGGACAATTGTAGGAGCTCATTAATGCAGTCATCTTGTAACAGTACTGAAAATTCATTTTCAAAACACAGGAAACGGTCTTCATCAATTTCAGGGCAAGCCTGGGAAAGCGATTTCGTTTTCGACCCCTTCACAAGGACATATGGGTATTTAGGAAGGATAAGAGTCGTCTGGCCATTGTTAATGTCAGTGATCGGCAATGGTATTAGTTTAAAGTAATTATAAATTTCGTCTCTTATTAAAGGAACACGCATAATAATTTTTATCTGATTCTGCTTGATATAACCCTGTATTTCTATACACTGTTCTAATTTAATTAAGTTATCAAAATTAACAGGAAATGGTAGTTTACTATGCTTCTCTATTTCTTCTAATAATAAAATAAGTTCCTCTGTGTCGACAATTGATTGGTGCAATACTTTAACTTTACTAAAAGCAACAGCAGTTTCAATTTCATAGATTCTATTATAGAGTATTTGGAAATTATTAGAAAATGAATTATATACGTGAGTGATCCTTACAATGTTTTGAAAGGATCTTGTTTCATTGATATAACTATCAATTTTTCTGAGGCTATTTTCAACTGTAATAAAGTTGCTTCGAGTAGAGTTCGCTACATTCGTAAGTGTACCCACCATTTCGGCGACAATAGTAATTTTATTAGCAATGGCATCCTGTCGTGATTTCAAATTATTCATCATCTTTTCATACATAATTGCGTCGTCATTATCCAAATTACCGGTTATAGATTTAACCAGTGAACCAATAGGGTTTAAAAGGCCACGCTTGACTCTAGGTGAAGGAATTAATTGCTTATACTTTTCTAAAACCGTGTTCATTAAATAATCTGTTTGCTCTTCTATGTTAGCTATACCTGATACTATAATATCTTTATGTAACTCTTCCTTAAATGATACATATCTCTTAACATTTAAATCTAACTCGTTATATACTAATTCTAAATCTAAAATCTTAATAATAGTCCATTTAGAATGGCTAACGTATGCTTGTCCTTCCCGAACAGGTAACAACCCTTGGTTCTTGTCAATCGGGTGCACTTGAAGGGTCTGGCCTTGGATCACTAGGCCGACCAGAAGTATTAATCTGTGGAGGGCGTTTAATATCTTTAATTGGAACTTTCGTAGCACGGGTACCTACGTTTACTGGCACAACATTTCTACGAATAGCTCCGGTCACATGAGCTCTCTGATAACGCGGCTTATCTTTGCTACGCCTAGTGTTAACACCTCTAATGAATGCAGTGTCACCTGTATCTATATATATATAATAATTCTTTATATAAGTAGTAGTAGACTTCAGATAAGTCTGTCGAGGAATGTATATAACACATAAGCGCGTACGTTATGACAGATGCAGCGACTGTAATTTTGTGTTCGTATTTTGCAATAAGATATATCTCTATTAATGTAGAATAGTCGTTCAATTTTACACAAAGAGTTGGTATAATGTGGGGTGCCTATATGTATTTATATATATATACATATTTATTCATAGAATGACAATATTTCTTTCAATAGAGTGTTGTTGAATTCAATACCGGGGTCTGAGCTGACTCTACCTGGGATGGGAGTAGAGAAATACTTAATTAATGCTCTCACTACCTCAGGCGTGGGTCGGTTATTTGTTTATATGGCCTGGCCCAGCTTGCTTAAGGCATGGATAATATAGTAAGTTATCTTTTTACTAATATAATAATAATACCATAAAAGTATTAATAAAAATTCTTGGAAAAGTTTTGTTTGCACCAGTATGTTATCAATGGGTCTGAGTCAAATATATTAAAGTAAACCTTTAATATATATTGAGATGTTCTTATTTCTTTCTGACTTTCTTGAATTGAATTTTAGTCAATTCGTTTCTATTCCGGGTATGCACATGTATTTGATTTGGTTTGGTACCTATAGCTTCGTGGAATGTGCCTTGAATAGCCGTGTCAGCAAAAGAATTGACACTATTAATTAATGCGGCTGGCATACGGCCTCCTACGGGTATCTTTGACCTTGGATCGATAAAAATGTCGTAAGGTGGTTCATAATTTATAGGCATCTCAACGTTAGGTGTCTGTAAGAGCAGATTTTTCATATCAACTTTTGCGGCTAATTTCTTTAATAAGTCGGATCCGATTAATCCGTCATATCGACTATTGACATTGTATACATAAAATTTATGTGAGAGGTTGTTTCTAAAAGTTTTTAATAAAGGTATGCATATAACTTCATTGTGTATGCTCTGCGCATGAGTACTGATAACTGTAAAGGGTTCGGCTTGCTTGTAAGCTGAGAAAAATTCGTCAACCTTCGCGGGACTAATAAAAGAACGAGTACTCCCAGTATCAATTAAAAATTTTGAGTTTATCTCGGGAATATCAATATGAGGTAATTTTAAGTCACTGTCACAGTAATTCAAATTAATTATTTCTTTACACTGGCTAGAGGCCTCCACCTGAAAATTTTCAGGGCCATTGTTACTTTCTTTTATATGTACACTATCTTCTAGATAGTTGCAATCAATTGGGGTCTTCTCTACATATTCCGTATTCGATACTTCATTACATTCATTGTAATCACTATCATCAGTGTAGTGACAAGTATCGCTTTGAGATGGTTCTTGGTTATAGAATATGTCATCCAGGATCATATTCTGTCTAACAGGCGCCGTGCGCATTGATACATCTGTATCACGTCCGGGGCTAGGCATTGGTGGGTGTTGTATATCAAATTTAAATTGATTTGGTTGTTGTGGAGGAACACCATATTTATAATTGCCATATGAGGGATTTTGTATGCCAAACTTAAACTGATTGGTCTGCTGTGGTGCAATACCGAACTTATAGTTTATATCTTGCGGAACTAAGTGACGTGATTGTTGAGGCATGTTTGATGCCTGGCCTTCGTATCGGGGCCCATTGTTACTCATATAGGGAACAAATTGATTCTTATTTGAAATAAAATTTGGTCTTGGCGTAAAATTATGACCTTGAGGAATACCAAATTTAAAGTTATTTGTAAATGGCATCTGGTTAAATGTAGGCCTGAATGGGGTTGATGGCTGTACTGCGGGGGGTCTATTTCTAACATGTCTCGCATTATATTGGTTCATAAAGTTAACCTCCTCAGTTACAATGGTTAGAGCTTGCTCAATGGTAGAGCAACCTTTCAGCCTAACTATTCGTATCATTTCCTCTGGAAGGTTATACAAAAATACATTCAGAGCACTATTATTATAAATAATCATTTTAGCTGCCTTAACTCCTTCATCCATTATTCTATTCACTTTCGAAATCAAAGAACTCTTAACATTCTGAACTCTATTACAAAATTGGATATATGACTCGCCTTGTTTTATTTTCATACTTTCTAACTCTATAGCAATGCACTCTTCAGATCGCGGGTCGCCGAAATGCTGCGTAAGGATTTCTTTTAATTCCTGCCATGTTTTTAAATTCTGGTGATCACTAAGCAAAGATGCAGCTTTGCCTGTGAGTCTACTTGTTATAGAATGAAACACATATTCATTCTGGGATGCTTTTCCTTCTTCTTGGAAGGCTCTAATTACATATTCAGCCTTTGTAATAAAAAGATTTAACAATTTTTCGTCACCATCGTATTTTGGGACTATACATAACAGCTCTCTTGGAATCAATTTAATTTGCTCCATTATAATACTACATTAATTACTTTATCTATAACTACACAACTTCGACTATACTATACTTATAATAATCCTAGTAAATTGCGAATTACAACACTGTTACTCAAACAAGATCAGATAAAACACAATTACAAGGCCGACGATTTGGGGTCGGGAAAAGTTCGAATAGATTGGGAAATCGGAAGCAAGTGTGAAGAGGTCTACTCACATATAGCTCATTCCCATATCCTCGGTGAATCTGCAGGCTAGTCGTATCGCCGCGGGTCAGGCACTCTTAACAGTTCTGTTTTCGAAGCACACACGTCGCGGGAGATATTGTTCGTGGATACCCGGCACTGCTACTAATTCTACACTACAAACCGATTTTAGTGTCCGAGAGTGTGAATTATTGCAACAGGATACAGCGGATATCCTACCGGCTGCGCCAATTAAATAACGACGGACCCGAAGGGCGTTTTTAAAAATCAAATTAAATTTAATAAGATGACTTTATTCTACGACCGAAGCTTACAGACTAACAATACAATTTTCAAGCAGCCAGGAGCACACAGGATGCTGGCACAGCATATCTGCCGGTGGTCTAGCCCGGCGATCTTATTCTAAGAAGCTAGTGTAAGCAGTTAGGAGCACACGGGATGCTAGGTCAGCACATGTCCCGGTGGTCATCCGGCGATCGATTTCATGTAGCCTAACTGTGTGGGCGTGTATTGATAACCATGGTGTTCCCTGGTGGTCCACCTGACATAACTAGTTAGTAGGTATTATTTATTATTTATTTATTTATTTATTTTTCAAAATACACATTAGAACGGCCAGTAGCCAATTACTCTAAATAGTTAAAATTATATACACAGCATATACACAACACAAAAGAAAATATATAAAACAACATTCATACAATCGCCTCCCAATACTCCAGACATGCCGACATAATAGTCTGCCATCCATCCGCAAACAAATCGCAATCAGAGTTGGACTCCAAGAGATCATTGAACGCAGAGAGAGTGCGAGGGACGGGAGAGAATGATCGCGACTTACTACGACAAGCCGATATGGAAAAGAGCCTGTGTTTCCTGGCGCGTGTGTAGTTGTCAGGCACAAGTATGGACTAGTTGTGAGCTGTTATTGGTAATATCCTGCTGTTTTTTCAGCGACTAATATGTTAACATATCACGGACACCTATATGAGAATTTGCCATCTCAAAACACCAGGCGCCATACCCAGAAATATATAGACATTGACTTTCATGAATATTCTACTTTCAACGTGTCACTTAATTACTTTTGTTTTTTTTTGTTCTTTATTTAGTCAACCGAGAACTACCGTCACCTATTTCCCCTCAAAATAAGCTTCTTTATATATTTTTCATATCTTCACACCTTCCCACAAGGGTCCTCGGTCCTCGAAGGGATAGGCAGAGTTGAGATACTTGATTGTACTCGTGCGAACTGAACGAGTTCTCTAAGAGCATGAATGTAGCCAATATTATATATTCTTTACTTACTACTTTACTGATTTTGAAGAGAAGAGTGAGATAAGAGTAGAAATGAATACAAATACACGAAACAAAGCAAACAAAACCCTTACCAAGCAAGGAAAAAACAGCTTAATACTAAAATAAAAGGCCCATTTATCGACATGATATCCACTATATATTAACATAGCATAGAATCCACTAGCCAATCTTACCAACCACTACCCGGGTTCACCTTTTAGATCTAACTTAGTTTTCAAAGGAGCACTAGATTTTGCGGGTGTTATGATATCACAATACATTTTGTCAAAAAATTACAAATATTTTGGCATTTGAGACACCGTCTTACATAAAAAAGTTAAACAATATAATTAAAATACTCAAACATAGGTACTGATACCTAAAGTCTACATTTTGATTTTACAATACCGGTTATTTCAATAACACAAAAATGACCCTACAATCAAATATATAATTTTAACCACTAAAAGAACGTGGTAAAAATATTCTATTACGGAGGAACCAATAATATCTATGCAATAGACAAACTCATTTTATTACTTTTATCTAAACTCTATATACTTATTTATAGTTAGTCTCTTTGAAATAGGAAAAATATTCCGATTATTCTTTACCATTGATTTCCGAACACACAACGGCACGGTTCGGTATGTTCTTTCCGACTTTAAACGAGGGTCTCCGAAACGGTAGGCAGAAGTGTAACTACGTTTTTTTTTTTGCTGGGGATATATTTAGGTAGCAACGTAGCGTCGAGTCCATCGCAGTCTCCCAAACATTACTCACAAAAAAAAAACTTGAAATTTACTTAAGAAACATATGCAGATTTGCAGTCGATGTTTTCCAATGTGTGATCAATGTTAAAATTATTATGTCGAATGCAGTGTGTGTTTATAAAATGTATAGATTGAATTTTAAATGCTTTTACATGCCGGAATGTTACATGCCCGACCCAACGTCAGAAGCGTCGATGCCCAGCATGGCCAGGTCGTCCATATGTTCCTTCTTCTTGGCGACACTTCCATTCTCTATAGCGTTCTGATCCACTGTAGTCGGGGTCCTCTGTTCATGATTACGATTTTGGGAATTGTGTGTTATATTTTTATTCTGAATCGGTCTCTTAGGCCTCGGCTTCGGGCTCGGGACCAAAGGCACGTGCGTGTCGTACAGCTGCGGCCGCGGCGGGAACAGCGAGGCGGCGTTGAGGTCGAAGCCGAACATGGGCGGCTGCATGAGCCCCAGCGCGGGGAAGGGAGGCATGACGCCGCCCAGCGGGAAGCCGGGGGGGAGGCCGGGGGGGAGGCCGGGCATGCAGTTGAGCAGCTCCTGCGCTTGCTGCACGATCTCCGCGTTCTTGGCCTCGGACGGGAAAATTATGTCGAGGGCTTCCTGGAAGTCCTTGGGAAGGTTCGGGGGCTGCTGAGGCGGCGGTGCTCTGGGAACGATCACACTATTTATATTGCAACTATATACAATACATATCATCACGCCGAGTCCCGAACGGGGCAGAGAGTATAGAGCGCCAGTTGTCTCTAGACTTACATATCTCTTTCGCTTCGTCCACATTCATCAGTCTCTTCATAAATGCACGTCGGTTTCGAGTACCTACTCCTAACGTTCCCGTCCTTGAGCGTCCGAGCGATTTGATCCAGGTAGTTGGAACGTGGCCTGCCTGCCTCTCTGCTGCCTCTTCTTGCACACACTTTTGCTTTGTACATCTGTTTCGTCAACCTTTCTTCATTCATCCTTTCTATATGTCCAAACCAACGTAACATACCTTTCTTCATCTTCATGTATGAAGAGAATAATGAAAGTGGACGAAGCGAAAGAAGTATGTAAGGATCGTAGCAAGTGTAAAGAAGTGGTCTCTGCCTACCCCTACGGGAAAGAGGCGTGATTATATGTATGTATGTATGTACAATCACGCCCTCATTCACGCCAGTTGATTTGCAACTATATATATTTAGATGTAAATATGAAGATGTAGAATGACTGACGGCGCGGGCTGGGGCGGAGGCAGCTGCGGCTGCGCAGCGAGCGGCGTCAGCGGGGTCGGCAGCGGCAGGAATGAGGGCACCTCCGCCTGGTGCTGCCTCTCCAGCTGTGCTTTGGCTATCTTCTCCTTGAACTCCGCCACCTTTTAACATCCTCACTAATATTATAAATGTGAATGTAAGTTTGTTTGTTACGCTTTCACGTAAAAACTACTTAACCGATCGTCATAAAACTTTGTACACATATTCTCGGAGGTATTAGAAGTAACATAGGATACTTTTTGTTGAAAAAAAAATTTTTTTTTTTACGAAATGTAAAAAAGCTGTCTACACCGACGAAGTCGCGGGCACAGCTAGTTTATATATAACTCGTATATCGTTGAACGAGCTCACCTGGGCCACAATGGTATATTTGTGTATTTATAAAGATTAAGTTTTCAGTTAAAGTTTTTTTATAAGTTGTTATTATTGGTGTGTATGTTATTAGTCGGTATTATTTCTTTATCGCATTAGGTCTAAGATACTGTAAAGGTGGAAAATGAAATTAAAAAAAAACTATCCGTACCCTGCCACGATTCGCTGTGGATATGTGACTGATGCAAAAAGTAGATAAAAACAATCCTTGATGCGGATTATATATCATGCAAAAAATTCAGCTCGATCGGTGCAGAACTTTTTAAGGTTTTGAAGCGTACACAAACCAAGATAACATTTTTATATATTAAACATTTATATATAACTAGAAGAAATCATGGCTGCGAAACATCCGGGAATGGACCGGAGTTACGAGTGCAGCGGAGCTTTTTAACCTCGCCAAAGACCGAGAGAAATATGCGGAGCTGACTGCCAACCTTCACTAGTTGGAGAGGCACTATAAGAAGAAGAAGAATATAACTAGCTGTGCCCGCGACTTCGTCCACGTGGAATTTCAAAATGATATTTCGGTCCGTTTGCAGATGCATTTAGTAAAAAGCGGTGATTTAAATTCTCCAAACAGACACTCCAATTTTATTTATTTGTATAGGTATAGTCAGTCAGAATTTTATTAAATGTAAACTTGCTCTACGTAGTATATGCTGTACAAGATATCTCACACTTCTTTACTCAGGTGTTGGGTGATGTACAATGCAATTTTTTAAATGTTTCTATTATCTATAAGTCTAATCTTGTTATAATCTTTGCGGTGGTAGAAAAAAGTCGTGGGCATTGAAAATAATGGTATTACCTTCTTCTGTATCTCGACATCCATCTCCTCTCGTCTCTTTTTATTCATCTCCTCCTCTTCCTTTTTCTTCTGTTCATCTTTTTTCAATTCTTCAACCTTGCTGGTCTTAGTCAGACTCTTGTAGACCGGCATTTTGCCTGTCAAACATATTTTTTTTAAATTGATGAAGTACAATGCGTCTTATCAATTAGGCGCAGTGTTAAATAATAACACGAACTGGACACTGCTATATTTCTTATTTAGAAAAGGACTTCTGTTGTAAACACATTATGCTTTGTAAGCAAATTTTTATCATTTCTCGTAAATGGTAACGAAAGGAGTGACTTCGAGTTAATGACATGCTCTTAAAATAATTAGAATCGATTAACACACATGTGAAAGCTTAACCCTCGGTAACGGCTTAACGTCGTACTGAAATTTGACAAGGATATAGAAAATGTGGTTGGGAAAGTTATGTATATTGGCCACTCATTTATCACAAAAATATCGAAGGGGCTGAAATAAGGGTCGAAAGATGGTGAAAGCAAGTTAGGGATGTCAAAATACAGATGTAGGCTTTTAGAACAATAAAACCATAGATACCTTATACGAGAACTTTTTTGGAAAATCTAAATTATTTGCGGATAACCCGCCGGGGAGTATACGGTTATGGCCTCGCCATATGACACGTTGGCATCAAACATTTTTTTCCGGCGTGTGGGTTCCTACACTCCTCTGCCTACCCGTCCGCCCTTGTGGGAGGGCGTGAAGATAAGTGACATAAACAATGAGCAAGTGTATAAAAAATTAAATATTAGTTACCAATGAAAGGCATCTTCTTAATTTCAGGCTTCTTGGGCTTGGGGCTGGCTCGGCTCGAGCTGCGGCGGTCCTCGCGGCGCACGGCCTCGTGGCCGCGGGATTCGTGACCGCGGGATTCGTGACCACGGGATTCGTGACCCCGAGATTCGTAGCCCCGGGACTCACAGCCCCGAGATTCGCGGCTACGGGAGAGCCGCTCCGCCTCTCTACCACACAACCAACGTATCTTCAATCCACACTATCAGTAGTCCGTCTATAGTTTATATATTTATTACAGCCGTTTAAAAAGCCGTGGTGGCCGAGCGGTTCGAGCAGTTGCCTGCGACGCAAAGGTTGCAAGTTCGAATCCCGACTGTACCAATGAGTTTTTCTGAACTTAAGTACAGTGATTAGTCACACCACGAGCTTTACGGTGAAGGAAAACATCGAGAGGAAACCTGCATACGTCTGAGAAGAAATTCAAAAGGCGTATGTAGTCGTGCTTGAGTAACGGCGATGGACTCGCCATCTGTCACGTTGGCACCTAATATACCTCTGGCGGAAAGTGGGTGTGTGGGTATTACCTATACACCTCTGCCTACCCCTTCGGGGACCCTTGTGGGAAGGCGTGAGGATATATTATTATTACAGCCAATAATATGAACTTACAGCTAAAAGCCAAAGCTTAAAATTATATACTAAGAACAAATTTAGACATGAGTATGTATATCATTGTCTAGTTCCCGAAGCACAAGCTTTGCTTAGTTTGAGACTAGGCCACTTCTTATGCAAATGCCAAAGTATTATTACTTTTATTGATTGGAACTCTTATTGAATGTCACTTACTTGCGTAGTTTGAAATAAGTAATGGATTATTATTAAATTGGTCCAAATAATAACGAATGCTCATGCACGCAACTATGCCACAATTCTCACCTCCTCTTGGAGTCAGCGCGTTCCTTCGACCGACTGCGTTCCTGTTTCACTTCCTTTTCTTTCTTTATCCTACAATTTATCAAAATCAAAATATTTTTATCCCACATAGGCCTAGGTGGACACTTATAAAACGCCGAAAAAGGTGCACGGTTCCGGCTGGTCGTTTCCATGGAGAAGAACCGACGAGATACTCCATGGTTACTCTTTGCAAATGATTAGGTATACAATAATGATATTTTTATGTTATTCATTATCATCATATTTTAGTAGAATGAACAAAAAAAGCTTTTACATACACATACATAAGAACCATTTTTAATTCTACATCTGATACTGAAGCTTAAAATACAAATGGTTATTGGTGGGCCATATTCTGTCCGTTCAGCAATTTCGTAATTTAGAAACAAACGCCAAAATAGGAGATAAGGTATACATACATACATATCATCACGCCAAGTCCCTAATGGGCTAGGCAGAGAGTACAGAGGACTTGCATACTTCTTTCGCTTCGTCCACATTAATCAGGCTCTTCATAAATGCTCGTCGATTTCGAGTACTCTTGACGTTCCCGTCCTTGAGCGTCCGATCGATTTGATCGATGAGACAAGGTATTAATGTTATAAATATACTTAGGTTAGCACTGAGAAGAAATTCAAAGGCGAATGTAGTCATGCTTGAGTAACGGCGATAGACTCGCCATCTGTCGCGTTGGCACCTAATATACCTCTATTATATAATTATTTTTTATATGTCAAATGGTCGGTTGGTAAATATAAAGGTACCTGGTTTTAAGGTTGTCGAGGAGTTTGCGGTCGTCGTGGTTGAGGCGGTCCACGGCGATGGAAGACATCCACTGGGTTTGCCAACTGAGCTTGCTTTTCAACTTGCTCCCTGATGCGAGATTATACAATATACCAACATATTATCACGGCTAGTCCCTCTGCGGGTGGACATCGAACGCACAGCGCCAGTTTCCTCTAGACTTCCAAATTCAGACCTCTTCCGCTTCTATCACATTTATTAGTCTCTTCATACATACTCGATAGTTTGAGTTAGAGAAAGAAGTCTCTATTCTTAACTAGAAGTTGCCTGCGACACAAAGATCGCAAGCTCAGATCCTGACTGTACCAATGAGATATTATAATATAAAAAAAAGACTAGAATTTTCCATTCTTAAGTGATGGTATTTCTATTTCATCTAGATTCTAGGCAGTTGGAAAGTGGTCATAAAATATAAATTCAAAGACGTAGGTGCTTACCTGTCACCTAAAATATATAAACAAGCGAAATGTCGCCATGTGGGTACTATTTACAGACCTCTGTCTACCTCCTGGACCCTTGTGGAAAGGCGTGAAGATATAAATGTTTACCGATTCTCTTCTTAGGACTGTCACTATCGGAGGTGCTGGAGTCGGACGAAGAGCTGCTACTGCTACTCTGCTTTCTCTTAGTCTTCTTTTTTCTGTCCTTCTTCTTCTTCTTATCATCTCCGGGTGTGGGGCTGTCCTTGCGTTTGGTGTGGAACCCGTCCTTGTTGAAGGTGATCGTGTGGGCAGCGTACTGGGCGGGCTTCTCCTCCGCCTTCTTAGAAGCTCTTGCTATCTCATAGGCCTTCTGCCTGTCGGACATCCAGTCCGTCTCCCAGTGTGGGTTTTGTTCTACAAAGTTCTAGAATAGAATTAAACAAATTAAATTTGAATAGGGTACTCAATGTATGAAGATTAAGCGAAAGAGGTCGGTAAGTGTAGAGAGCAGGCGCTTTACTCTACGTTGAAAGACAAGTCGTGACGAAATACGAGGAAAGATATCATCGCGAATACAATTATAAAGATAATATATATTGAGACAATTCCACACCAATTAACTTAGCCCCCCCCCAATTTATCCATAGCTTGTGTTATGGTAACTAGACAACGATATATTTACTGAAATAGATAGATATATACATAAATTCTTAGGACATACCCCTACCCCTTATGCCTACCCCTTCGGGGACCCTTGTGTGAAGGCGTGAGGATTTATTATTATTTATTTTACTTAGGACATCAAAACAAATACTCGTGTTCATCACACAAATATTTTTCCTCAGCGGGATCGATCCCGCGACCTCAAAATTCGCAGTCAGGAGCTCTAACCACTAGACCAGACGGCTATGAATGCTAACTTACTTTAGCATACCAACTTCTATCTTTCTCTTTGCCAAATTTCATCCATCTCCATTCACCCAGGACTGAGTAACAAACATACACTGTCCAAGCATACAAACTTTCTCATTTATGAAATTCGTATACATACAATGAAGCGACCGGAGTCCAAATCTGTTTAAAAACCTCCTGGCCCCAAGTTCGCAACCGGGATCTAGAACGGGGTACTCACGGTATAATTCTTGGAATGCACGATGGACTTCAAGTGCGCCGAAGCGCAGTGCAGGTCCCCAATGAACTGGTCGCACAGCTTGCAGTACCACGCCGTGGACGGCACGAAGAATTGTAGACCTTCGCCAGACCCACACACACAGATCAATTTTATTATTATACTATAATAATTTATACCCGCCTTCCAGTACTCTTGTGGTAAGGGCTGGTAGATGTAGAGGTATAGAGGTATACCCTATATTCGACGGAAATATATTTAACTACAACATGGCGGCCATCGCAGTTTGTCAAACACGACGGCTTGTAGGCTTTGTAGATTCTTAGATCTTGCTAACATTGTTATAATTATCTTGTTTTATGTATACTTTGTATAGTAAGCAACGACCTATTGTCGGGCCTACGTTGTTCCCCCATACTTGGGTACTATTGCTGTAACGAAAAAAATTTTGTATATGCCTAGTGATTTGAAAAGAGTAACCATGGAGTTTCTTGCCGGTTCTTCTCCATGGAAGCGACCAACCCGAACCGTGCTTCTTTTTCGACGTTTTATAAGTGCCCACCTGGGTCTATGTGAAATAAAAAGATTTTGATTTTGACGACACATGCTGCCTTACGATATTTTCCTTGACTTATCACAATAGGTATTAAGTTCAGAAAAATAATCATTTTCTCCTTCTTCATCACCAAAGCACTCTGTCACTACGAATAAAATTTCCCACGCCAAGGAGCTCCTTATTGGACACCTTATTCACCGCGTAGGAACAGAACACAAATGTTATTTTAATGTCAGTGTTTTTTTGCAACTTACTTCTATAAATTGCTGAAATTGGAAATATTCCTGCCAGAATCGGTTCAGCCGCTATGCCGCGTAACAGCATCATACATAATAATATAAGAACTTTGAATTTTTCAGGATTTAAACAAAGAAAAAGAGTTGCCTATGTCCTATTCCTAGGTATAAGCTATTATAAGAGATTATAGGGCCGCTTGTTGTGTGTGTGTGTGTGTGTATGTGTGTGTGTGTGTGTATGTGTGTGTGTGTGTGTACCTCTGATGGGCGTGCGCTTGGTGGGCGCGGAGGGGTAGCTGGGGAAGCCCTCGTTGACGCCAGCCACCGAGTGCCACGGCGCCTCCATGTGCGCCGCGGCCATTCTACGGACAATATGACTCTATCTAACTTGTCCCCGTACATGTCTACACATGTACACCAACAACAGTTAAAGATTATAAAGTAAAAGAAGTAAAGAATACAACACAAAAAATTGAGAGTACAGCATGGAGTTCTTCAAGAAGGGTGTGAAAAGATTCCTGCATTGTCCTGCACCATCCTCGGTCGGCAACGCGCGAGTGATACCCCTGGTGTTGCAAGCGTCCATAGGCGGCGGTAACCGCTTACCGTCAGGCGGACCGCATGCTTGTTTGCCACCCATGTGGTATAAAACAAACTTGAGGCATCGTTAGCACGATAGCATCTAAATTAACCAGCTGTAATAAATACCTTGGGACAATTCCACAAAAATTAACATATCCTCAAATTAAGCAGAGTTTGTGTTATGGTAACTAGCCAACGATATACATATTTACTTATATAGATAGATATATATGCATAAATATATGTATTTACATCCAAGACTGAGATACAATTACTCGTGTTCATCACACAAATAGCTCTGTGGGAATCGAACCCGCGACCTCAAGTTTCGCAGCCAACTCGACCAGACGGCCGTTCGACATGTAATACAATTAAGATGAGGAACAAGCATATGGTATAACATAGCAGACATCTATAAGAATACTACTATATTTATCTCATGTATTAACGGCTTACTTGTGATGAGCCGGCGAATGCAGATGGTTCAAGTAATCCTTGGCCGTGGGCGGGAACTCGTTGCACACACGACACCAGTGCATCTCGGGGTCGTAGTATACATAGTTGGACTTCCTGTTGCTGGGGGACCTGGGTGGTTACATACACACGCGTATGAGTGAAAAAAACTTTGACGAAACAGATATACAATGAGAAAGTGGAAGAATATCCTTTATGTAAAATAGCCTCGATGTTTTCCTTCACCGTAAATCGGGTGGCTAATCACTGAGAAAAACTCATAGGAACATTTGGGATTCAAACTTGCAATATTTGTGTTGCAGGCGACTGCTCGAACCATTAGGCCACCATGTTACCACTATACATTACAAACATAGCCGACGGTAATAACGATAAAGACATGTTTTGTATCCTTATATACACGGGTAAAAATACGTCAGGGATAACGCCGATTAGTAAAAAAATAACATTCCGTTAAATATTTTCGCATTTGCCAATTCGCGAAATTTAAAACAGCGTTAATTTGGCACTCAACTCATATCTGAAAATGTTAACTCATATGTGAAATCAACATAATAATATATCCTCACGCCTTCCCATAAGGGTCCCCGAAGGGGTAGGCAGAGGTGTACAGGTAATACCCACACACCCACTTTCCGCCAGAGGTATATTAGGTGCCAACGTGACAGGTGGCGAGTCCATCGCCGTTACTCAAGCACGACTATACATACGCCTTTTGAATTTCTTCTCAGACGTATGCAGGTTTCCTCACGATGTTTTCTTCACCGTAAAGCTCGTGGTGTGACTAATCACTGTACTTAAGTTTAGAAAAACTCATTGGTACAGTTTATTGGTTATTATTGGTACAGTCGGGATTCGAACTTGCGACCTTTGCGTCGCAGGCAACTGTTGAAATCAACATTTGGAAATATTTTTACTGAAGTCTGTGCAAACGCGACGAATTATTTCAAAATCACACGCAACGTTCAATAAAACACAAAAGACATCAAGCATCAACACTTTAATAAAATTAACCAATGACTGCCAAAATATTATGTACAAATATGACATCTTATATAATATATATAAAGCAATATTGGAAAGCTTACATCAGTGGTGTTCATTAAGCCGAAATGACCAAAACATCCCCATTTACATGTCCTTTCAAATTGAGGGGGGTTGAAAGGGAGGGTCAGTTTAGCTTAAAGCATACCCACATAGTAATGTAGATAACATTGACAATTCTATAGCACATTGATAAAAGCCAAAATCTTCAAAGCCTCGCGATTTTCTTGAAAGCAACACTTTATAGTCCTCCCAAGCTGGTATTCTTCCCATAAACATCTTCTCGTCTGTATCCTGTCTTGGGAATAAAGTTAGGCAAGAACTAATAGATATGTAACTTATCTTAAAATATTACAATATAAAACTCATAATATATTAAAAAATTATAATTATCTTAAGCTAGGTGATCTAATTGCAAGTTCTTTATATCTTATCTGTATAAAATGATAAGCAACGGACCTGGACTTTCTCTTGCGGTCAGCAACCTCCTCCAAGTCTTGGGTGGCCTCTGCCTCTTCACCAATGATCCCATTCAGCATATCCACCACATTGTTGATCGTCTTCAGCTTGTTCTGGATCTCCAACTACAACAAGCTTAGATGCACATCTCCACATACGACGCTAAATAATCGACAGCATGCATTCGATTACCCAACATTGTTCAAGCTCACAAGCTAAATATTGCTATATTAAAATGTTAATAAAGTTCATTTAAGTATAACACCGGCAAACCTGAAGCTTAGTGTTTTCCTTCAAAAATCGCTTAGTGTCAGGGCTCGGCGATCTCTTCGCATCGCCGCGTAGCTCGTTGCGCTGATCTTTCAGTGTGTCCAGTTCTTTTTTTAAGATGCCAGCTTTCTTTATGTAGTCTTCTCGTTGCTTTGACAGTGCCGCTTTTTGATGGCGCATTTCTGACTCTATAGCAGCTGTAGAAAAAGGTATAATGGAGGGTTATGGTTTTCTTGACAGAACATGTATGGATTATAGCACTACAGATTACATACAATAATAGGTTCAAAAATTGAATGGCACCAAACAAAGTATATATAGCAAAGATGACAAAATAAACCATAGCTTAGCTGTTATAGTCCGGGTAGCTAGATTTGATTGTCAAATAGAGCAGTAGGGACTGAGCAATTCAAAATAAAGATAGTTATGTTATTAACTTCAACTAATTATTATTTGTATTTGCAGTCGTCAGCCCGTCTACACCCGATACAAGCAGGTACACCATTTCTTCTTAGTTGTGTCACTATTTTCATTCCTAGAATACATTTTAATTAAAAATTCACTTGTGATGGCAACTATAAATGGAATGCAATTGTGTTTAGCGGATTTGATACAAAGCACAAATATATTTGATCAAGTGCAAAAAAAATTCAATAATTATTTCTTAAATAAATGTTTCAGACAATATATTAAATACCTTTTGTTGTATTACATATTATGCATGTAATATACTTTTATTATTATAGGCACATTATACAATTATAAAAATAGTAATAATCATGAATACAAAGGTCATAATCATACATTATCAATTACCAATAAATAATCAGTGTTATTATTTTAATTAGATTTAGATACAATAAAAAAGTATGATACATAAACTGCACACATCAAGCATTTAATTGTATCAACAAAAATAAATTGTTGTAGCATAGATACAATTCATTGTACACTATGGCAAATTTAAATTAATAAATAAAGTTGTCCAATAGATACAGGGAGGTTTATAATTACGGACAAATTTCACTTCAGGTATGTTGTACTAAAGTATTCGATCATTGGTTACTTTCAAGTGTAATGATATTACACATGGGAAAGTTATTCAAACCTCTTTCACGCAAAAACTACTGAACAAAATTAGATTAAATTTGGCAGTTATATAATTAGCTGGATGAATATGCAGGATATGATTTAAATCAGAAAAAATCTAGCAATGAAATCAAATTGGTTAATTATATATGGATGCTCCATATATAAAATAATATGAGGTATTATCTTAATATATATACATTACGTGTCACATTGTTTGTCTGCTTTGGACTCTTAACCAATTTTAATCCAATTTGCACACTGTGCAGTTTGATCCAACTTGAAAGATAGGATATCTTACATCTCAATTTATAGTTGTAATATTAATTATATTTATATTGTGATATTATATTTTATCACAAATTATTTGTCTATATTTTGACAGTCAAAATTATCAATTACCTCCAAGGGATTCTAACAGATGATGATATCTGTTGACTGGATTGAGTAAGTATTTATTTACAATGTAATATAACAAAAATCTTCAGCAAGGTGTGGCTTGGTCTGCTAGTTAATATATAATCAATAATACATCATATTATTAACTATTAAACAACATTTGACATTTTTTTTCTTATAAACCTTACAAAAAATAAATATGCAAGGTGTTTAGATATGTCTGATGAGAAGTGTATATTTTAAATAAAGTTCACTTGAATGCTAACAGCATACACTTGCCTCATCATCAGTTCACAATAACTTTTTATTCCGAGTCAGCATCATTCCTCTGTATTGTAGCATACCCATTACAAGCACTTCTAGAGCTATCTACTTTGTCCCAGAAACAAATAATCTATAACATCCCATCATTTACTGATCTAGTCTTACCTTCTTTCTTGATCTGATCCTCAACATTGTTAAAGACTGGGGCTGGTGGAACTGGTGGAGGTGGTAGAGACATTTGGTTCCACTGTGCCGTGTCTGGTAGATGGGCTGGTTGCATGGACCCCAGTGTAGGGAAATCATCATATATGCCGCTTGTGTATGAAGCCTGGTAATTTTGTAGGTATGTTTGATTGGGCACACCCTATGAGTTAAAGCAGGGTCAACATTTTGTGGTTAATAATATAATAGTAATAATATTGGTCCTTATTGTACACAAACAAAACAAAAAGTATGACCGGATACAAAGAACAACATCTAATAGGCACAATAGGCGGCCTTATTGCAAAATCAATTTCTACCAGGCAACCCAAGTGAGAGAAGAAATAGAGAAAAAAGCTAAATTAGTATAAAAAGGGTATTCTCAAATCATTGGGAGGTCATTTATAGGCCTCTAACCTAATTGTATCATACTAATACGATGTAGTTTGCAAGATATTATTGTAAGTACTTTTTTTACATTTATTTACTACAATAATTTGTACATAAAGATATAGATTGCATGAAAAGGTAGGGTCGGGTCTACTTACCTCTTGTTGGAAAGCCGGGGGCGCGGTTGACGAAAATCCACCTTCCTGGAACGGGGGTTCCCACAACTCACTAGGTTCAGGTAATTTAGATATTTCATTTAAAATATTATCATCGAGCATATCCTTGTCGCCTTTCCGAGGCGTGCGACTTCTACGCTTTTCAACTTCGTTTCTATTAGGACTTCGAGTGCGCTTCCTACCACCGGGACGATTTCTGTAGTCTCCCCGGTCCCAGTCCCGATCGCGATCCCTCTCTCGATCTCTGCCGTAATAAACTTTCCTAGCTGGATCTCGTGACATATTAACTTTATTTAATGCACAATTGAAATAGTGTGCGAAAAATACGACGCACTTATCTGAAGACGCTAAGTTAGACCGCACACCAATATTTAAAAGTAAACTTTGTTTGTGAACTGTCAAACCGCCATTTTCCCAACAAAACAAGCACAGATTAAAATAGACCGTCGATTTATGGCAAGATTTTTTAAAATGTTCCTATAAAATCATTTATCATAAAGTCTGGCCAACGAAAGCGTGACCTGGGATTTTTCTTAAAAGTTTTATATGGCAACATTATTAATCTGCCAAAGATACGTCAAACATATGTCAGTCAATGTCAGTGTTCTGCTACGATTTCATATTTGCGTTAAATTTATTGCTTTATCATGGGTAAAACATTAAAAAGTAACGAGAGGAAATTGCTAAATACGATGATTAGTAAGTTTAGACAAAAACAAGTGGAGCAAGAAGTTGTTTTCCAAGAAAAACAACAATGTTTACTTGCGATCTCGGATTTCTTAGGTTAGTACGACTTTGTAATCATGATACCTAATATTTGTATGATTACTCTATGCATTATTATATGTTTTGTATTTACAATATTATGTTACTAATTCTTGTTTATAGATAATCTTGGAGATATTCAAGGACTCGGCGACATTAAAAATACTGTAGAAACACTAAGAAATTTGGAGAAGAAATCTTTGATAGAAACTCAGACTAAGTTCCTAGAAGAAATATCTTCACTAACGGGTACGTGTTTGCATCAATTTGGAGTTATAATAATTTATTTACTTAGTTTCAGAAAGATGTAGGTATTCAAAGATAAAAATTATTTCATGTCTAATTTTATTATTAGTGATTGGGTAAAAAAAAAGAGTTCATTGTGTTTTTCATATTGTCAAATTGTTGAGAACCTTCATATAAACCAATATTACCCTTTATTTTGCAGAAGTCGGTGTCACGACATTAAAAAAAATTAAGAAGGAAGGATCTGTGAATGAGGGCGTGTGGTCCACTCCAGGTAAAAAACGGCCTCGCAAAAGCTCGATTTCGGGTTTAGACAGTTTTGATGTGGATGCAATTAGAAATAAAATCAATGAATTTTATGTTGTGAGAAAGGAGGTTCCGACATTACGGACATTGTTAGAAGAATTACGTTCTAGCATTTGCTTTAATGGGTGCAGAGAAACTCTGCGTAAGATATTGATTGACAATGGATATGAGTTTAAGAAAAATAAAAATGAACTAACAGTTCTCATTGAACGTTTTGATATTGCTGCTTGGAGACATCGCTATCTACGTGAAATAACTATTAAACGAGCTCAAGGAAAACCAATAATATATCTCGACGAAACTTATGTACACAAAAATTATAAACCTAAAATGGCCTGGCAAGGTCCATCAACATGTGGTGCTCCGCAACCCAGCCCATTGGAACATATTTCTTCAGGAAAAAGATATATAATAGTTCATGCTGGTTCTGAGAAAGGGTTTGTACCCAATGCACTGTTAGTTTTCAGTACAAAATCAAGATTAGCAGACTATCATCATGATATGAATGCAGAAACCTTTAATAAATGGTTAGAAGAAAAATTGATACCAAATTTGAATGAACCCAGTGTTATTGTGATGGATAATGCCAGTTACCACACTGTACAACAAAATAAAATACCTACAACTCAAACAAGAAAAGCTGAAATACAAGAATGGCTTACATCCAATGGAGGAAACTACGAAGATTATCTAACGAAAGCCGAATTGTTATGCTTAGTAAACAGACATAAACCTGAACCCCTGTATGTAGCTGATGAACTTTTAAAACAATATGGCCATGAGGTACTAAGACTGCCACCTTACCATTGCGACCTCAACCCGATCGAACTGATATGGAGCACAGCTAAGCGTATGATTGCAAAAATAAATATCAATCTCCCTGCAAAAGAAACAGAATCTCCCATAAAAGCCTCTTTTGGCCGAATAACTGCAGAAGACTGGAAAAAAATGACAGACCATGTAATCAATGTGGAAAATAAATATAAACAAAGAGATCAAATAACAGAAGAAGTATTGGAACCATTTATTATAAGTGTAGGTGATGACGACTCCTCTGATACAGACGAGTCCTTAGAGGTTGAATTTTGGACTCTGATTTTGAGTATGATGATTAGAGTCTGTCTGTCTGATAAAACTTCAAATAAAAGACAAAGAGATGTTTCATCGCTAGTAGCTATATGATGGTTTAATAAATAAATTTACATTTATATAATATTATTGCTTGTTTTTTTAATCTCACACATCCATGACAGTCTCCGACATCAAAAGGAGCTGCTCACCCACCGCATAAGTTCTGTACATTTAACATTTAAATAGATGGTGGAATCATTCGGTTTGAAAATAATTTATTAAAAAAAAAATTGTCAAGTACCAAAACAGTTTTCTCCTACTATAGTTAGTAATACCATGTAAAGATTTTTTAAATTTGCCGCGATTTCTCAGGTCACGCTTTCAGTGGCCAGACTATATTATATTAAAACGAATGATTAGTGTTTCTAAAAGGCGGGATTATCGAGAAATTGGTAAAGTTTCATTTATTTATTTTTAATTGTTGCAGTAGCTATTACAATAAATTTGTTCTTTAAAATGTAAGTCCTAATAAGATAATTATTATAAATGCAAATGTTTGTAAGGATGTTTCTTCCTCTTTCACGCAGAAACTACTGAACGAAATTGGATGAAATTTGATACAAGGTAGAATACCTATTAGTCGGATATATTTTGTTCTAAAAAAAGATCTAACAACGAAACGGTTCAGCTGGTAGAGGGGGTAATTTCAGTTAGCCTGAAAGCTTATTATTTAATAATAATATATCCTCACGCCTTCCCACAATGGTCGCCGAAGGGGTAGGCAGAGGTGTATAGGTAATACCCATACACCCACTTTCCGCTTGAGATAAATTTAAGGTGCCAAAGTGATAGATGACGAGTCTATCGCCGTTACTCCAGCACGACTATACATACGCCTTTGAATTTCTTCTCAGACGTATGCAGGTTTTCTCTCGATGTTTTCCTTCACCGTAAAGCTCGTGGTGTGACTGATCACTGTACTTAAGATCAGAAAATTTCATTGGTACAGTCGAGTTTCACACTTGCGATCTTACTAATTGGTTATTTATATGAGTATGGAACCTTTACTCGAAAATCGATTTTAACATAAACCTATTATTTTATATTAAGCTATTTAACGATATGCCACATAACAGGAATGGCGAAAAAAAAATGTTTTGTCCCGTTTTACGTGTGTGGGAGATAAATAATGTGAGATTTGTTTTTTTCAAGATTTTAATTTATATACTTTATTTTAATTTATACGAAAGTACAGCTCTGTAGGACCAAGCGTCTCTGAGTTAACCCGCGGACGGCTGTTGGACAGACAGACAGACGGACATGGCATATATATATATATATATATATATATATATAGTTTATTTTCTAATGCTGTTAAATGAAGTACCGTGATCCTAAATTCGTGTTGTTATATCTTCATGCTTTCCTACAAGGGTCTCCGGAGAGGTACGCAGAGTAGAGGTGTGTAGTATCCTCACATCTTCCTTTTGCCTGAAATATATTTTAGGTACCAACATGAACATGATAGATGGTGAGTCCATGGACTTTTCTCAAACACCGTCTAAGCATACGTCTGAGAATTTCTTCTCAAACTTATGCAGGTTGCCTTCAGCGTAGGTAAGCTCAAGATTTGATAAGTCACAGCACATATTTTACTACCTACATATCTTGATGCTCGAGTTGCATGCATTTGCGTCAATGGCGTTTGAAGTAAACGTCTTAATTTGTTATTGTCGCTACCGACCGTCTTAAATCGTTTAAAATTTAAAACGCTCCGGCAATCGACAAACAATTCAAGCAAGTATTAATGCAATCAAATGCAACAAAAAGTGCTGTCCAATAATTAACAAACAATTTGCATCAGTTTAAAAGTTGAAACCACGTGAAACTGCGTGAAAACGCATTATAGGCGGCGCGTTGGAATAATGCCGCAATTTCGGCAACGGTCGCGGCCGCACTTCACCTTTGGTTAGTTTACCTTCACCTTCGTTGCGACCACAGCTGCACTCGGAGGAAGTCCGCAGTGGCGATAGCTTAGAATTACTGGGTCGTTGCACTGGCGGGGCAGCAAAACTGGCGCGTCGACTGAAGCGCAGCCATTATCGCGCGGCCGCACCGTACGCATGCGCGGCATTGCGGATTTGCGCGCCAAACATCGGTCCAATAGAATTGTATATATTTTTTTATTAAAATATTTTTTACTTCAAAATAATAAATTCGTTTCAGTGTAGTGATTTGAATTATTAACGAGAAAATTAAAAGTTCAGAATGAAGTATAAGGTAAGTTCTTTGTATGCTTAATGTTTATTATAAATTAAAGAAAAATAATAAGACAGTAGCAGATCCTAGAGAGATACTTTATTTATTTTATTACTATATATAATATACTTTATTATATTATTATGACCCTTATTTATGGCTTAGAAAATCATATTGTTTAGTACTATATTTTTTAACCACTAGATGGTTTTTTTTAAATGAAAGATTAAAAGAACAGTCATAATAGACGTTGTAAAATAGTAAGAACTCAATTAAAAAAGTAGCATAATATCCAGTAAATTTATTCTTAATATCATACCTATTATTTATTTGAAACAGAGCAAACCGCTCATCCGATTTCCGCTCGTAAAACTTAATAATAAAAGATACCTACTTAATAATGAAAATAAATAGAAACCTACATTCAGATTCAGTTCAGACAAAATGGATGGCTCTATCGAATAGTTAAGTATTCACAGCAACAATCATTCCTAATTGTTGAAACAAGTATCCATGTGTATCTAACACACAGTTCGTTAAAAAAAACATAAAATGGAGCTAGAAACAACTTCATTGTTATAAAATTTTCTTCAACTCTTGTAAATAGCAAAAAACTACAGACAATAATTGTAAAAGGAGTCGAGAAATATAATTTTCCAAGTAATCGTGGTAGCAATTAACCTAGTTTTTTTTTCTAATCTGCTTATTATCATTTCTCAAACAAGTTAGGTTTAAGGTTGCATCTGCGAAAACGTTCATTGCGATATTGTTTATGGCCTCTTCTAGTTGCTTATGTTTATTAAGTAGAATAAATTAAGTAGGTTCAACTATTAAGAGCACCCTTTCATATGACTCACTAAGTAGCTTTACCTACTTCTCGTTAAAATCTATCCCAATAAGCCTATTTTTTTTAAATATGTGTATGTATATTAATGAAATTATGACAACAAAGGCGGCAAAGTTCAAATATGGCGGCAAAGTTCATAGAGCTGTGGTGGCCGAGTGGTTCGAGCAGTTGCCTGCGGCGCAAAGTTCGCGAGTTCGAATCCCGATTGTACCAATGAGTTTTACTGAACTTAAGTACAGTGATTAGTCACACCACGAGCTTTACGGTGAAGGAAAACATCGAGAAGAAACCTGCATACGTCTGAGAAGAAATTCAAAGGCGTATGTATAGTCGTGCTGGAGTAACGGCGATGGACTCGCCATCTGTCACGTTGGTACCTAATATACCTCTGGCGGAAAGTGGGTGTGTGGTAATTACCTATACACCTCTGCCTACCCCTTCGGGGACCCTTGTGGGAAGGCGTGAGGATATATATAAGTTCATATATATCTAGCGAAAAGGAGGTGCCATTTATGTTTTCATCTTTGTCGTAAAGCGTAAAAATTAGTAGTAAATATTGCTATTAATACAGTGGATGAAGCGAAAGAGTAAGTCTGTAAGTCTAGAAATAAGTGTGAACTGGTACTCCACACTACACAGTTAGGGATTCAGCGTGATTAAATTTATGTAGTTGACTTTTACGGAGGTTAACACTTTTTTTAACACTGCTCGCGCTTTAAACCTCTATTCAAGATGTTGTGTACCCTACACTCTTGAATCTGTACCTATCATAACAGTTTAGTGGATAAGCATGATACCTATACATTAGGCGTTATAATTACAAATACACGATAAAAACATGTTTATATATATAAACATATACATACATGCATACATATCATCACGCTAAGTTCCTAATGGGGTAGGCAGAGAGTATAGAGCGCCAGGTCTCTCTAGACTTACATACCTCTATCACTTCATCCACATTCATCAGTCTCTTCATACATGCCAAACATATATATGTACATATATCCTACGCCTTCCCATTAGGGTCCCTGAAGGGGTAGGTGGAGGTGTACAGGTACGGGATTCGAACTTGCGATCTTTATGTCGCAGGCAGCTACTCAAACCACTCGGCCACCACGGCTTTTAATATCAATTCAATAAAATTCAAATCTAAAGAAAAAATAGGGTTCTACCCTGTCTGCTTGCCCCGTTAAGGACTCGGCGTGATGATATGTGTGGGTATGTATTAAAAAAAAGTTGGTTTCCTTTTTTTTACCTTTTCCAGCCAACCCATAAAATATAATATATTTTTTTATCGGTTTAGGTATTTGGACCTATAAGCTCTTATCCTCATTTGATAAAAATAAAGCGCATTCATTTAATTGTCTTGATTATGTACAAAGGTTTTTTAATTTTTATTCATGAACACGACCTTATTGACGTAGAACCTATGAATATAAACACTGTAGAATATATGCACGGAACACTTACAGTATCATCTCCTATGAAAACATCCGGACCAAAACGATCGATTCGTTCTTAGGAATATAATTTGAACAACGTCAGAGGTCAATTTAAGGATTAAACAAGCACATTAAATAAAATCACTTAGGTTCAAATACAATACATATGAGTGTTATAACTCACGAAGTGAAGAAGAAGTATGATAGGAATTGAACTGAGTGACAGGATAAGAAATAGTGAGATAAGGAAACGTTGTGGTCTGAAAGAAGATGTAGTGACAAAAATTGAGAAAGGTATGCTGAGATGGTTTGGCCATGTCGAGAGAATGAATGAAGAACGATTGACGAAAAAAGTGTATAAGGCGAGTGTGAATGAAAGTATTGGAAGGGGTAGTCCTAGGCGGGCGTTTCTAGACCAAATTAGGGACGTCTTGAAAAAAGGTCAGGTCAAGAGTACCCTAAACCGAAGAGCATATATGAAGAGAATAATGAAAGTGATAACCAAATAGGATGGGAGGATAGTAGGCTCTATGAGTAGACGTCTCCTCTACCGTTTCTTCTTTATGGGTAAAACAATAAGATACGGTAGGGAATTCTTAAAATTAGAACTACTTACGTTCGTATCCACCTGGAAAAAAAGAGGCTATTCCTCACTTATTGACCAATAGTGGCAAGTACTGTAACAATACTGCAAGAGTACTTTGGCATTAGCTTAAATGGTAATAAGTATATATTTATGTATGTAATAAGTATATAAAATTATTCTCCTCAAAATATTAGCCAAAGCCTAAGTCAGTTAGCCAGTACTTACAACGCAACTAACGCGTTCATAAAATGAAAATAATGGTGGGGAGATTTAAGTTTTATAATACTTAAGTTTTAAATTACTACAAAAAAAAAATTACACTTCTCAAGTCCACTGCTTTTGAAAGGACTTGGTACTTCGTAATAGCCGAGTTTTCTTATCTCGCAAATGGAAGGGCTCTCACGATATTGTGTGTACAATGAGTGCGTCTTGGAGTTTGAGGAAGGTAGTGTTTAAAAGGCCAAAACTTATAAAAGTACATCCCGGCATTCTCATAACTAACCGTATTGTTTTTTCTTTAAACTGCCCAAAAGGCGCGTGTGAGAGACAATGTCGGATAATATTTGGTACAAGTTATTGTTCTCGTGCGATACGAACCATTGTCAGGTGTCTGTTATTTGTTATTTTATGTTCGCGGTGTTTACATATTGGGTGTAGAAATTATGAAATCAGCTGCCGCCGGGACGACCACATTAAATTGTGTAAACATTTAAAAACGGCACCGAAAATTACATCTGTATATAATTTTACTGCTTATGCCCGCGGCTTCGCCCGCGTGGAAAGAGCAACATACATATTTTTGCCTTTATAATAATGATAAATTGCCTTTATAAATATGAATCCCGAAAGATTCAAAGCTCTAAGCTTTGAATCTTTCGGGATTCAAATGTAGCCGTTGTCTTAATCCTGGGTATAAGCCATCACCATAAAAAAATATCAGTAAACCGGCTTTTTTTTCAATAAAAAGTATCCTATATTACTTCTTATACCTCCAGGAATATGTGTACAAACTTTCATGATAATCGGTTATGTAGTTTTTACGTGAAAGCGTAACAAACAAACTTACATTCACATTTATAATATTAGTAAGGATTTAATAAATCTTTGATATAGCATTTACTGGAACTAAAAGATATAGAATAAAATTGCATGATTAAATAGGGCACATTTTTTTAAAACCTGATATGCGACAGGCAACGCGTAGAAAGAGTATAGCCGTAAATCTTTCCAGTCTATTCCAGTATAAACCTTAGAGTTATAATAATATTTTATAACATTAAACTTTAACCAAACAAATAATTGGAGCCTTTGCTTTTTAACCAAGAATAGCACCGCGATACGTAGTTACTTATATCGCGAAAAAACCGCAAACGTTTTTCACAAGAGCTTTTTATGTGAATCCTTTTTACTAGACGTACTGACGTGACCTACGGCCTTATAACTAAAATTACCGTCTCCACATGAATGGTTTTCATCAGAACTATTGAGCTGTCACTCATGCGGTTGAATAAAATGTTGATCCTGGAAAATACCACTTACACAAAGGTAGGTAACCAACACTTGTCATTCCGAATGTAAGTGATGGCAACGGTACTGTGTACGTAGCAGGGTACCGTTAACTCAACCACATATATCACAAGCAGTATGTTAATTCTCATAATAATAGTTTCTCGTTTTACTCACAAGATGTCACTGTCACAGTTTTAAAACAGGATATTATGGAGTTCCTGTCTCTTGGATAATATTTTTCATACGGTGTTATTTTATAAGGTATAACTTGTAAATTAGCTTGAGTTCGAATCTCGACTGTAATGAGTTTTCTTAACTAAGTACAATTATTCGTCACATCACACCACGAGCTTTACGGTGAAGGTAAACATCGAGAAGAAACCTGAATACGATACGTCTCGGAACTCAGAAGCAATTCATAGCTATGTACGTATGTAAGATTGTAAGCGGTCGTGCTTGAGTAACGGAGACGGACTCGCCATCTGTGTCACGTTGGCAGTTTGGCACCTAAAAATATATCTCTGGCGGATAGCCGGATAGTGGTTGTGTGGGTTGTGGATACTACCTACACCTACTATACACCTCTGTCTACCCCTTCGGGGACCCTTATGGAAAGGCGTAAGGATATATATATTACATACTTGCGACACTGCTTGCGGATATAGTTCCGTTTTATTTAAAAAAAACACACCCCATTTGGATTCAGATAAACGTAACTGTTAGCAATTTAAATGTCATACCATTGTCCGATCAATTGTCGTTGATACCGTGTCAAGCCGTGTCGTTTATGGCCTGACTCCGTTACAATGTTATAAGTATTATATTCTTATTAATAGCATTGTTACTTCCGAACGATCAGTCATAGGAAGACAGAACCCGATCGGTCAAAGACCCGGTGACACTTTGTTTTAACAATGGTTTTATACAGTTAATTCTATTCTGATCCTGCTCTATGAACAAGCACTTGGGTGTAGGTGTTATGGAAAGGGGTGAACGTCTCATGATAATTTATTATTAAGAAATAACCTTTCAACTATCTCAACTCTTTTGAATGACAGCATAAGCCGTGGTTGTCGTGTGGTTCAAGCAATCACCTACAAAGCAAAATTGCAATTTCGATACTCGACTGTACCACTGGTTTTTTTCTGAACTTAAACTCAATTATTTAATCACACCACCAGCTTAACGGTGATGTAATTTATCGAGACAAAACCGGTATGCGTTTGCTTCAGATTCAAAATCGTATGTCCAGCGAGCAGGGGGTAGGTTATATGATATTTCAGTACGATTCCATTTCGCTTTTTCCCTATTTACAGTGAAATTAAATCTATTTTATATAATATATATATATATATAATATATATAATAATATATATAATATATATAATATATCCTCACGCCTTCCCACAAGGGTCCCCTAAGGGGTAGGCAGAGGTGTATAGGTAATACCCACACGCCCACTTTCCGCCAGAGGTATATTAGGTGCCAACGTGACAGATGGCGAGTCCATCGCCGTTACTCAAGCACGACTATACATACGCCTTTTGAATTTCTTCTCAGACGTATGCAGGTTTCCTCACGATGTTTTCCTTCACCGTAAAGCTCGTGGTGTGACTAATCACTGTACTTAAGTTTAGAAAAACTCATTGGTACAGTCGGGATTCGAACTTGCGACCTTTGCGTCGCAGGCAACTGCTCGAACCACTCGGCCACCACGGCAAATAAATTTTAACATAACCAAAAATATGTATATGTCATATATCATGTCTTTTTATAAGGATCCCCGAAGGGGTAGGCAGAGGTACCTATGTAGGTAGCACCCGCACACCTACTTTTGCCACATGTATATATTATGTGCCACCAATGGCGAGTCCGTCGCCGTTTCTCTAGCACAACTATGCATACGTCTTTGTAATTTCTTCTCAAACGTATGCAGGTTTCCTCATAAAGATTCAAAGTTTCACATAAATATATACTTAGGCTTAGATCTGAGTGCTTTGTTAAGCCATCGTTTTTTATATACCTATGACCAACTAGCTGAGTCCTGCACTTACGTCTGCGCAGGTTCGTCCGTTGTCCGTGTGATGGTTCAAAAAGGGCCTTCTACTCGAGCCTTGGCATTAGTATTAGCATTAGTGGCATTTTTTATACAATAAAACATATTCTATGTGTTAATTCAGCTAATAATCTGATATAAACCTTCATTCAATTCCGTTCCGCCAATTCTTGCATGATTCAATAACAAACTTGCATACATCCTCACAAACTTGCATACATACTCAGAAACTTTCCCATTTGTAATATTTGTAGGATCTAAGTTAGCACGTAGTTAAGCTCAGATTACCCAAGAGCCTGTAGCAAAAGCTCGTCCTTGCATAACGGATGCACGGCGCATCTTATAAATAAATGTTGAAATCTCACGCAATTACGTCTAAACAATTTATTATGGTTATATCTAAGATACTCTGTCAAGGGCGTGTCAGTAACGTTGGCCAGAACGTGCCTGTCAAGGAAAATCTAAATCCCAATTATTCCCATTAGTCTTGTCAGTCGCACGGGAATTTCCTCACCAATATATTTTTCACTGAATAGACGTATGATTACTTTGACAAAATATACAAAGCTGTACTAGATTCTTGCTAACATTCCGCCCGTCTACATGATCACATTTATTTTATACTAGCTGTAGCCCGCGACTTCGTCGGCGTGGACGGCTTTTTATCTTTCGTAAAAATGTGTTTTTTTTTTAATTATCCTATGTTACTTCTTATACCTCCAAAAGTATGTGTATAAAGTTTCATGATGATCGGTTAAGTAGTTTTTACGTGAAAGCGTAACAAACAAACTTACATTCACATTTATAATATTACTAGCTGTGCCCGCGACTTCGTCGGCGTGGACGGCTTTTTATCTTTCGTAAAAAAATATTTTTTTCTATAATAAAGTATCCTATGTTACTTCTAATACCTCCAAGAATATGTGTACAAAGTTTCATGATATCGGTTGAGTAGTTTTTACGTGAAAGCGTAACAAACAAACTTACATTCACATTTATAATATTAGTAATTTTATACTGGCAGGTTTTTTTCTTGGAAACGGTGGTAACTTTGGTAACTTTAGTCTATATTAAATATGTGACGTTCAATAAGTGTTCCCTGTGTCCCTTACGTTGAATAAAATATTTTGATTTTGATTTTGACTACCTGTGCCTGGGATTTCACCAAAAATCATTCGATTTAAATGGTACATCTTTTTTGACAGATCTTTTTTTGATAAAAGATATCATGTGTGTTTATTCAGCTCTCTGTGTATCGTCTTATTTAATCTCTGTTTTTGTTCTCATTTAACTTTTCTTTAAGGATGAAAGGGGAACAAAAATCCTCAGAAACTTTCGTTTCATTTACAATATTATTAAAAGCCAGCACGGAATAAATAACTAACCTTCTAAGACACCGGCTATAAATAGACTAGGAACATTGAACAAGGTTTTGTCGGAAACAATGTCACGAGTCACAAACCCTTCGTTGCAAACAACACGACAATCTGCTTCATTATGTTAATTTTACTGAACCACGGATTCTCTGGAAGTCTACAGGCAAGTATATTATTTCTTGACGCTTACAAGAAAACACGCTTTAAAGTCTTATATATTTATAAATTTGATTTGTTGCTCGACAATGTGGTTAGTGCGTTCTGCTTCGTAATTATTATGTGCCATTATCATGAATTTAATAAAAATAATAAATAAATAAAAAGTAATAATAAAGACTATTTATATTTTATTTCAGTAACCATTATCGTTATTCCGTCGTTGTTTTGTGTTTCTTTAACTTCCGTTACGCTATGCATTCAATAGTGATCGGTCTTATACCACTATTGTAGTGACGTATTTATTACTACAAAAAATACTTACGAGTACACTCTTTTGAGTAAACCGTATTTTAAATCAATATTTCATGACTTCAGCCTTACCAGAACAGCTGCTAATTTGAACCCGAAGCCATTAAAAGCTATCAAAAGTCCAAAAATATTATGAAAAGTATTAAAAGAGGAAAAGTCTACCATCTAATCAAGTCATATACACGCTATTGGGGGTTGCCCTAAGATGTATTTGTAATATCGCACTTTATACGTTATTAAGTTATTGGATACCTATCGATTACATTATATTTATTTTGTTTCTCACATGTATTTTGTATTCACTTAACGAATATCCTGGTAGATATAAGATAAAACACCTTTGTGAAATCATGTCAAATATCCAAAATGCAGTGGAATTAATAAATGTAAGATGCAGGCGAGCAAACAAAGACATAAATGCATACATTTCCCATACCATAAGTGGTGTTAATGAATACTTTGATGTCTAGGGAAGACGCCTTCGTGTTTAATGCATGAGCCATGTTTTATGCAGGCCCTGCGGCCAACTTAATTACTGACACACACATCGACGGATTGTCACATTGTTTCATACACTTTACGAGGAAAAAACATCAACATTCAAATAACGTAGTCTTTCTATAGCTAGTGCCATCCACGAAGACGCGCCCCAGTATCACTCCCTATAGTTTATAGTATTGTATTATCTATACACTTCTGCCTACCCCTTCGGGGACCCTTGTGGGAAGGCGTGAGGATATTATTATTATAGTTTATAGTGTAAGTGTGCAACCTTCTACTAATGTTTGAGTACGAGGTACACACTAATTACTTATGAATGAACAGGCACACTACAGTTAATTGAGTCGGTTCATACTCCCGGCATCCCGCGACCCTCCCGACTTCAAATTGGTGGGGCGCGTCTCCGTGGATGGCACTATCTGTATAAAGATTTACACGGTAATTAATCACATTCTGTAGTCACTCCGCTGTGTGCCTGTTTTTTTCTTTTATTATCATAATTAGGTAATACATTTGAAAGTCACCCAAATAGTCACAAGTCACACAAATGTACAACCGATGTAGAGTACGACAAAATCTCCCGTTAAATATTCGTGTCTTGGCATCATTTGCTCCTTAAAAAAGATAGCTGTCAAATTCGTAATACTACAAACATTTCTATGTTGAATTCTATACAGACCTCAAGTTGACTCGGCAAAATGCAATAATGATACATAGATTAATTCCCAGGCTAACTACATAGTGCTCATCTATACAGCTTCACCTCATTTATAATCAATTTCCGGACGGTGAGTTATCTTGAATGCATTAGCGTTGCTCTAACTCATATATTTTTCCACGTGTAACGTCTTAGTTGAGAGGGTTACAAGATATACATACATATCATCACGCCAAGTCCCTAACGGGGTAGGCAGAGAGTATAGAGCGCCAGTTATCTCTAGACTTACATACCTCTTTCGCTTCGTCCTCATTCATCAGTCTCTTCATACATGCTCGTCGGTTTCGAGTACTCTTGACGTAAGATATACAAACATGAAATAAAAAAAGGATTTTAAAAATTAAGTTTAGCGATTTAGTGGGAGAACACAATGAAGGGGACGACTTTCCGACGTTCCAACTACCTAGATCAAATCGATCGGACCCGGCGTGATGGTTTTAAATTAGTTAATGCAAAGAAAGTGTGTGTTTGGGTACTACCTATAAACCTCCGCCTACCCCTTCTGGGAAGGCGTAAGAATATATATATATATATAGTTAATGCAAGTCCAAGAACGCCAGCGTTATCAATGTTTTGTCTATCGTACTATTTCTCTGAACTGCCCGGGGGCAACGCTGAGCCTGCGGGACTTTTGCTTATTAAAGTAAATATGAAGACTGGAGTGGATGCAATTCTGACAAAAGTATTAACGTTGTAAGCATTTTTTGTTTGTCCTGTAAGTTTTGGCTGTGTTAGCAGACTGAGGAACAAACGGTTACCTTAACTGCCTGCATAATCATTGGTTCTGGGCACACCACTACCTCTGCAAAAACATGCTAAGCACTCGGTCCACAAGATAATGTCAAAATTACTTCCGTATATACCTTCATGACTATCCTATAACTCTTGTGAAGGCGTAAACAGGGCTTAGTACCTACATTATACCCAAAATGTTTGTCGGTGTTATATTTTATATGCCAACATGAGAGATGGCGAGTCCATCACCTTTTCTTAAACATGACTATACATACATACGTCTTTGCATTACTTCTCAAGCGTATGCAAGTTTTCTTTCGATGTTTTCTTGTACCTTAAGCCTCGTGGGTGACTAATCACTGTACTTAAGTTAACGAAACTCATTGGTAAATAGGGATTCTAAATTGCAATATTTGTGTTGCTGGCAACTACTCGAACAACTCGGCCACCACGGCCCATCCCTTCCCTTTATAACTTTTTTAAAATAAATTTTGCTTGCACATAAATCACAAGCCTTTTATTCATGTTTCTATGAATAAAAGGCTCACAATAATATTGTAATATGACAGTTATTCGTGCTTGAAAATAAACTAGCAACATCAGTCTCAAAATCACTGTAACTATCGTTACGTGTATTACATACTCACGCGCGCTTTCCCTCCAAAAGATAACGTCTTTACTCTTTGGTAGAGCCATACACAGCCTGTTACATAACTTCCGGAGCACGCAACATTGTTCCGGGTACGCGAGACATTGGCTTAGCTTAATATTTTAGTGCTGGCAACTCGCTCTGCACAATTAAGGTAGCTGCCAATACGGCCAATTGATTTACTGTTATTTCATAGTCGGTTAAAGTAAAATAATATGTATTTCTGATCTGTTCCTTATGGAGCATAAGTTGGTTACGTATTTATTAAAGAATATATTACGCAAAACATAATTTTTCATGATTTTTTTTATTACAATAATAATAATTACAAATGTTTTTTCTCGTCAAACGCCAGTTTTTCTATTTTAGATATATATACTGCAATATGTCAATTATACTACATACTTATACTGTAAAGAAGTAAAATAAAAAAACTACTAATTATATATTATATAATAAATACCATTGTGTACCTACACTTACACTGTTAGAAAGGAATCTTATCCCTTTCTATAGGCAACTTTTTATTTTGGTAAATATATACTTTCAATAAATTATCACAATAAATAAAGTTGAAGTTGGCAAAAGAAATGGTTAAATATTTCAGAATATTATCACGTGAGCACATTAAAGCGAGTATTTGTTATATCCGCCAAACCATTACAAGCGACACTAAATAATAAACCAATTTGGCAACACTTTCATTCGATAAATGTCAAACATTGTTCAAATCGATTTCAAATCGAGAACATAATCAGTAGTAGGCAATTGTTTTAAAACATTATGAGCATTGAACTTGAGCTTTCTTTTTTTTAAAACATTGCGGTTGATGTTACTGGCCAGTCGACCATTGGATTTGTAAATACTGGCAACGGTCCGCTGCTGAATAAGAGAAAATAGATTTGCGACACCGTAGATAAATATGGTGGGTGGCACAAGTGCGGAGGTCATGATCGGAAACTTGATCAATACGCCTCTATTTCTAGAGAAATAATTTCACAGGAAAATACCCACGTGTGTGTCAGTAACGATCTTAAATAGAAGCTTTAAAATGGATTCTATTTGCATGATTTATTAAGTCTCCATTCAATAAAACGCTTTAAAAAATCAATTATGGACATTAAACTAAATGCCAACGTGATAGATTACGAGTGCATCACCGTGACTCGAATCATACATCACTCAAGCGTAAACATACGTTTCCTCTAGATATTTTCATTCACCGTAAAGCTTGTGGTGTGACTAATCACTGTACTAAGCTCGGAAAACCTCATTGGTTCTTCGAGATTCGAACTTACAATCTTTGTGTTATAGGTAACTTCTCGGACCACTCGGCCCATAGTGCATAATTTAATTGAGTAAATAAGTGTCATTTCAAATGTTGTCAAATTTATGAGTATGACTTTTATCGGTATAACTGATGAAGCTACCTCGTTACATCGAAAACTGAGTACATCTTTCATGTTACGATGAATACAATCGAAACTTGTTTGGAACGAGGACTTCTTATTCAGGACCTGACTAAGTTCAATTACACTGCACATTAATGTTTCTCGAGTGCATTAACCTTAAGAAAAAAGAAGGTCCTTAGGAATGAAAGATGTAATTCGATTATGAACGATTTTACCGTTCGCAACGACGTGACAACTGTGATGAGGGTAACGTAATTTATGTACGAGTATTTTGTTTGTTTAGAGCCGTGATGGACGAGTGGTTTTAGCAGTTACATACAACACAAAGATTGCAAGTTCGAATCTCGGCTGTACTAATGAGATTTTCTAAACTTAAGTACAGTGATTACTCATACCACGAGCTTTACGGTAAAGGAAAACATTCAGTGGAAACTTTATATCACCTTACCGCTTAATATATATGATCCTTGGGTAGTACAATTTTTAATTATACATATAGACCTTCCTCTTGAATCTCACTCTATTTGTTAGTGAA